>MQUG01003527.1:0-66947 GCA_007213375.1 Steinernema feltiae
AGGCTCCCAGCACGAAGACAAAGGTCCAAACTACGTTGGTCAGCAGGAGGTTCAGCGTGTTCATGTAGAAGACGGCGCTGTCGCCCTCGCGCGAAACGGCGGTTTTGATGAAGAGGAAGGTGCGGAAGATGATTTGGATCAACGCGGAGATTACGGTAAGCAGGAGGAGTTTATTGAAGCCGCGGTCGAACTGACCAGAGCACCTCGGAGAGCTTGTTGAGTCCATCGTGGAAGCGGCGGAGACTCTGCTTCGTCATCGGCGCGGTCTCCTCGAAGCGCTCGGCGTTCTCCTTGAACGCCAAGCCGATGCTCAGCGCCATGATCGAGAGGTAGAGGAGCGGGAATCTGGCAGATGGGGAACTCGATCAGGTTGTAGTAGACCAGGTCGATCAGCATGAACACCTTCCCGGAGGCGCTGTACTGGGCGAGGAGGTTCTCGAAGGAGTTTTCGCTGAAGGAATCGTCGAACAGGAAGAAATACACCTGAAAGCGCCGTTTGAAGCGCGTTTGAGGGTCCTGAGAGTACCATGAGTTGGATGAGAATCTTGAAGACGTAGGCGAAGAGGAAGATCACAGCGGAGAGGAACTTCCAGAAGGCGAGGAAGCGCCGGTGCCCCCCGCAGTGCACTTGGAGAGCGTTTAGGAGGTGCAGAAGTTGGTGGAGCTGAGCGACGTTCGAGAGGATGATGAGGAGTGTGAGGAACGCCACGAGGAAGCTAAAAGGCGGCCGCTGATTGACAGGAACTCCGCAGCGTCATCTTACACGACGATTTGCAAAATGGCTTCGGTAGAGCGGTCGCTGAAGACGCTCTGTTGGATGTCGACGAAGTAGGAGAGGATGTCGAAGTGGAAGTGATTGATGACGACCAGAAGGTTCACGAAGGTGATGGCGGCGCTGAAGACGTTGATCTTCGAGAACCACGACCTAAACTCAGAGCTGTAAGCGTTGAACGCGGCCAACTCGCCCTTTCTCGCAGCAATCGTCATTCTTGTGATCGGAGGTCCCTTTGAAGGGATGAACGCCGAAGATGTGCGCGAGGAACAACAACGTCTTCAGTCGCACTTGGTTCACCGGCTCCTCGTGACGTTCGCAGACGCTTTTCTCGGCCGGTTTGACCTCCTCGATCAGGTGGGGAGTGCTGGTCACCTTGCTGCTGCTCATAGTCATATCGATGGCTGCGCAGGGCGAAGCGCCGGCGGCTGAGCGAGAGAGCGGCAGGTGGGAACGCCGCGAGAGGCAATCTAATCCAATTTTTAGATTAAATCAACGTCAATGCGCAGAAGTTTATGGTCGTTCGGGCATGAATTATTAACTCATTATGCGCTGGTAATTCCAACCGCATGAAGCCGCCGCTCAGGCGGGAAATCCCAAGTACGCGCATAAAACAGAACATTGTGAGTCAGAACTGCACCCACAGAGGCTCAATCCTGGAAACGCGTGGGCACTCCAAGGTTTCCGGGGGATGTTGTGTCACAAATAACGCCAAGATCCGCGTTGACCGCTGCCAAAGATAGTAAACAACACACAATCTCTGCATTCCTGAAGATCAGCGAAGCTACATTCATGTTGTGTGCAAACATGCAGCAGAATTGGACGACAAACACGGGTGAATCGCTGGAATTCCTGTGGGATTAACTCGTGTAAGCGTTGCGAATTGGAAGCTTTCTGAAAACAGCACTGATTGAACTGATGAAATCACGTCAGAAGACGCGGGCCGGATCGAGATTCACCGAATCGGAGCTCATTTTTCAATGTTTGACGATAAACGCCGATCTGGGCAGCAAAAACGGTTTGTTTGGTCGTCGTTCTCAAGTCCATCGACTCCACAACGAAAATTGCTCTCGGATTTATTCAAAAACGCTTGAAATTCTTCAATCGCAAATCTTGCAGTCTTCCACTCAATCCGCTGTCTTGTTCTGATTTTCGCGATCCAATCACCACACAGTAAGTACAAAGGCAGCGGTTCCACAAAGAGGCGAGATTCGCTGGCTCCCGTGTTTCTCAACAGGCGGCACCGCGCTTCGAAAACAATTCGATAATTCAGCGGTCGCGACGATCGGTGAATTCGGTCCTTTTTGCATGTGAGATTCGACCGAAAACTCACTTCGCATCGCTCACCTCCATCGCAAACAGAATATCCGGCATTTATCGCATTTTCGAATCCATCGCGGCAGAATCTAGTCTGCTGCGTTCAATCATTGGCGCTCCACCCGAGAGTGTTGTTGTGTGGTTAGTTTTCAGCCAAAAGACTCAACTTCGCGCCGAAATGGTCGCCTAATCCCCTCAATGTGCGATCACAAACTCTCTCCTCGTAAGCGCGCGCAGCGCCAAAACACCGAGATGTTCATTCGAGCCCTTGCCGCCATTTTCCATGTATTCATTCATCGTACTGTGATACAATGAAGAAGCGCATTTTCGCATCGCTCTGCATCGCTTCCTGCTCTGTTTCTGCCTATAAACATCAGAAGACAATGCCAGAGATAAGCTGTGCGCGATGAATTCCGTTCCCGTTGCTTTCTACGCAGAAGTCGGGCGGTTGTTCAGCTTCTTCACGCAGAACATTTCCGTTTGCCGACAGGTCACTGGACTCGCTGGCGCAGTCTTCTCTGAGGTCTTTGAGAATTCCGTTTTGCAAACTATTAGAATCCGCAATGGGCGGTTGGAGGACAACGTGTTATACACAGTCTACCGTAAGCGCAAAAATCGCAGGGTGAAAGTCGATAGAGCCCCGCGGAAATCTAACCTGCAATCCTACATTCGTATCGAGGCGAAGATTGTTTGGAGCGCTGATCGGACTAGTTCCCTTGCACTGTTCATCATAATACCCTTTCCCGCGAACCCACAGGCAATTGAAGCGGTTCAGGAGTGCAACAGAAGCGGAGTCAATATCACTCTCGATCTGTGCACGGTGAGCATCTGCGATGAGTTGACAGAGTGTCTCATGTCCTTGTCACGCGTCACTGTGTTGATCCTTGATTTTGAGTATGTACGCAGCACAAATCTCCTCCACTTTCTGCAAAATCTGCTGGAAAAGAAGACTCTAATCACCTTGATGTGTTCGTCACAGTGTTACCAGAGCGTCGAACTGACTGAATTCACGCGGCAACTACTCAAACAGGACCAATTCAACATGGTAGAGCTGGCGAGATATTGCAGTAGCTTGCTGAAAGCGATCGTCAAAGAATGGCTGCGGAATTCAGAGAAGATGGTCGGAAAAGCGCTGGTTTTCCTCGAGGAATTCGACGTGAATATACTGTTCGAGCTTCGTACATGGGATTGCACCGAACGGGAGGTGCGCCTTCTGCAGACCCGCCATACCCAGGTTATTGGGCATTACTTCAAAGATGCATTCACCGCGTATATTTCGACGAATGAGAAAGGAGGGAAACTCTTCTGGCTCGTTGATCATCGCGAGCAGAAAGCGGCCGTTATGTTCGATTGAATACTTTGTATTGCATATATGTTCTATCCATATTGGCGATGATAAATGTTTGATTACTGTTCTCTGTTGAGGTAAAATTACGTTTTTAAATTGATCTTAAATCTCATTTTACGCTACTGCGTTTTACGCTCTCACATTAGGTGAAATTGATTGTTTTGTTATCATTATCGAGCTTTGGAAGAAACGACACGGACCCCACGGACCTACATTTACATAAATTGGAGGATCGACAATGTGTCAATGAAATTTGAGCCAAATCGGATTTTTGCGTAAATTATTGGTGAGTACGTTGCAGTTCATGGTCTGATCGAGGAAAACGCATATCGGTAACATCGAAAGAACGAACACTAGTGGGTCACAACCGCAAAAAGAAGCTCTCAAAAACGCGCGAACTAACAACCACGCGGAGGGAACCAAGAGAACCATGCGGACTGCAAATTTTAAATCGAACTCAAACTTTGCGTTTGTGGTTGAATGGTAACGAGTTTGCCTCACGACCAACGGGTCGCGAGTTCAAACCCTTCGACGGCAAATTTTTTTTATTCGTTTTTTTGCTTGTAAACAACTAATATGACCACCTTGTGCACTTACTAGGCACAAAACTTTTTTATTCAACAAATAAGTCCACTCGGAATATTGTTGCGGCTTGGCCCTAACAGCGAAACTCGTGCTAACAATATGTTTGTAAGCGATATTTTTTGTAACATTTTGTGGCCTTTTAGCTTCGGACAGGTCTGTGGGATTTTATTAAACATATATATGTGAGAACACTGCATTTCGTATATCTGTGTTCGGTGCATTGGCATAGTAATGCTTCCCGTTTTTGATACTCGAGTTCGAACCCTCACCAGCACAAAAACGCGCCACAACGAGTGCATTACACAGTGGAGACTGCATCACAGCAAGACGAGTAAGTCCTCGAAAGTCGACGCAATATTGAACGGTGACTTCGACTATTCGACGTGTGCAACAGATCGCGTACGAAACGTAAACGAAAATAGAAATTTATATAAATATGAAAAAAATTTCAGAAAAAAGAAATACAAAAATTAAACTATTTACAAAGTACCCGTGATGAAGTCGTTCACGATGTTCGGAACGGCTGCATCAAAGCCAACCACGTCCAGCATTCCAGCGTCAGTGGGATCAGCAATTGTGAAGTCGTTTGCAACCATTCCGCAAACAATCAGTTTGGCATCCTTGATTCCACTCTTCTTGCGGTACTGCTTCATGGCCTCGAAAGGATGAACATCTCCGTAGTAGGTTTCGTTGTCAGTGAAGACAATGAACGCATCGAACTCCTTCTTTTTCTTGGCTGCCCAAATCATGGGAAGCGAACAGTCGGTCTGGCCGAACTGGATACCATTCATCTTGTCGGACATTTGTTCAATCGACGCGGTCTTGGTCATGAACTTCAATTCAATAAGCTTTTCCGAGAATCCTACGCTTTCGACCTGCAACAAATCTTGCATCACCAATTGTAAAAAAGACGTTAATCTTACATGATCCTCAGTCCTCAAGAAGACTGCGGACATAGCGCACGAAGCCTCACGGCAGGTCATACAGGAGTTCATGATTTTCTGCGTCATACTTCCTAAGAGAATTCTCAATTCAAATTTTACTGATTGTGTGAGCAATATTTACCCGATACGTCCAAAGCAAGGCAGATACGTTTTCCGGTCTTCTGAACATTCTTGAAGGACAAGTCGAATGCTTTATTCAGGGCCTCCATGATTTTAGGATTCTTATTCCTGCACGCCGCCAGAGCGAACAGGATTTGCACGGGATGAATCATCGCCTTATGGAGATTCTCCTGGTTGGTGAGCTTATCAACGATGTTTGCAACAACTTGGTCGCACAAACCAAACTTTCGTGATGAAATCTTCCCCAAGTTACGGATGAGCGCTGTGAGAGGCATCTTTGGAAGCATTGCCTTCCAGACCTCGGGAGAGTTCAGGAAATTCGATGGAATTACTTCTCTTACGAGACCTGAATTAATCAAAAATATACATGAGCCCTCCTGCTATGGCTTCGCTCACCGTGTTCGGCAACAAGCTTCGCAACCTCGGCGGCTTGATATTCGTTGTAGTCTTTCAAGAGGCAAATATTATCAATAAGCTGGTAAGACTTCTTGCCCTCCAAGTCCTCGCTTCCTTCTTCCAACCACTTTCTCTTTCCCTTCACAACGTAGCTGAAGATGTTGTTCAATTCGTCCTTCTTCTCTGGGAATTTTGCTGGACGCGGGTGAGAGAGAAGGAGCAGATCGCGATGCGACCAGCCCTCTCCACATTGGTATTTCGTAACCTGATAGGCCAGCTTCTCAGGATCCATTGTCAGATACCAACTGGCAATGACACCTCGCATTTGTTCCCATTCGGACATATTGGACGTATTTGGCTTTCCCAAGATCATCTCGGAGTAACGGACAAATTTAAACATATGTTGCGAAGAAAACTAAAACCACAATTCGTTAAATACTTAATTGCCTGAAATACAACATTTTACCTTCCGAATAACATTCATAGCATGTTTCTTAAGGCTGTCAATGTACTTGGTGTACACTAACTGCTCGGAGTCATCCACTCCTTCAAGCTTATAGCTAAAGTGAACGCAAAGGGCAAGAGCGAAGATCGCAGGGTCTTGACGAGGAGCGCGACCAGATGTGGAAATCGCAACTATTTCCTTGACGATCATGGCTCCTTTGCCCGCACTGATTATCTTCATAAGGGCCTCGACGTTATTCAGCGTGAGCTCCTTTTCTGTACTATAGTAGCTGCCCTTGCCCTCAGAACTTCCAAGAATAAGGAATCGACGTAATATAACCTCCAAGCGTTCTTCCATCGCTTTAGCCTGTTCTTGTAAGTTTGATAAAACACTCTAAATACGCTTTGTAAGTTGGTGTAAGAAGCGACACAAACCTCATCGCTCTTTCTCACAGACTTAACTGAAGCTCCAGTAATGTAAACTTGGGGAATTCTTGTGAACAGATCTCCACCCTGAATAGAAAGAACATGTAAGATACGACCAGCCAGCCAATGACTTCTACCTTTGCTGTGCAGATGGCGTCACGAAGAGAAACGTTATTCAGAAAGTCGCATAAAACCAAGCGGCCGTGGTAGGTATCGCCGTTCTCTAATTTTACACGGATCGGCTGATTTGGAGAGGGTGGGGATGAATACAACGGATAATCGTCAATTTGCAGTATGATTAAGGCTGCTTCGGTAGCAAATTTCAAACCCTCCAGTTTCATCAGTGTGGGTTCGATGACACCGGCAGTTCGCCTATTGCCCAAAGTGCCACTGACAAGGTCAAGGCCGCACCATTTTTTCTCAATGAATTTTTGACCAAGTGTCAAGTAATTATAATGATGTTCGTAGAGCTGATTATGTAGGTCTTCAATACCGGCATTCAGCGCAAGAGTTTTAGGAATGACGAGCAGTGCTTGAACAAACGCGACAACAACAAGAGGTGATGCCTTGCACTCCTAGAATACTTTAACAAAGAACTGATTTTGAAAACACTACTGTACCTTTTTTTTAGAAAAAGCTTCAAGAAGAACGTTTAAGAACGTCTCCACATTGCCACCGCCGCAGACAACGGACTGCCGTTCTAGAACGTTCTGAACGACACGGAGAGCTCTATTCACAGCGCGCTCCATCGCGTCAAGCATAATGTTGTTCGCTCCGCTGAAACAAACAACAGGTTTGCATTCAAAGACATAACCAATTTACCACAAGACAATAGATGCGGCAGTGGTTTTCTTTATGAAGATCAGTTCATCATCGGAGATACGCTCTTGGACTATCTCTTCGGCGGTTCCGAGCATGGTAGCATCGAAGCTTTCTTCGCCATCGAAAAAGGCCAACGACGACGTAAGAGTCGCTCCAGTGGTCTTAGCAATTCTCTTCAAATCGACTTTCTTCATTCTTTGAACGGCCCATGCGCCGACCTCGACGATCTGCTCGAGGCACAGGTCATCGATATCGCCAGTGGTGAGGATCACGTTCGCCCCAGCGTTGAGAACTTTCTCGATTCGACGATTAGCTGCCAGCTTCACGGGATTTTGAAAGGAGAAATCGAGGCATGCAATCTTGGGGTTCGTAATTAAGGGAGGCATCGCTAGAATACTGTTGCTTTAAAATTTCTCAAATGAGCGTAGTTACCTTCACTAGCACGAGTGCATTTGACAGCGTAGCCTTCAACAAGCCTACTGTCAATAACGTTACCCTCCACCTTCAAAACTTTGACAGCTTTGATTGGATACGAGCTCCTGCCTTCTCCATCGACGGTTGTCACTAATTTCGTCACTTTCACAACCATGTCAGAGAAGAATTCAATACTTCTAAACACGATACGCTGAACTGGGAAATGTGGAAAAAACATACGATCCAATTATCTTTGAAGACAAGGAAGTACGAGCAGCTCGAAGAAGCGATTGTGCGTCGAGTTGGGGTGTCAACCAAATGTTTGTAAGGCGCGAAGCTTCTAAACAGATGTAGCGGTACCCACTAACTACGTGTGGAAGGTCAATCGACCTTTGCATTTGAAGAAGGCCAACAGCATATTTCACTAGTTCTGCAGCAAGGATAACAACAGAGGTTGTTCCATCTCCAACCTAAAACCAGAAATAACCAAAAATCTAACCAAAAGAAAGCTTACTTCTTCATCTTGAAGCTGCGCAAGCTCAACGAGCACTTTTCCGGCGGGATGCTCAACATCCAACTGCTTCAAAATCGTGGCGCCATTAGTGACGATGACATCTCCTACATCATCTACCCGGCGAGGCCCCAGCGATGGTTTGACAATATCCGCAGTGATTCCACAAGCGGTGAGACATTTTGCCAGCCTGTCTTTCTGACTATCCGCTTTCCGAATCAGTGCCATACTTCACTGAAAAGATCTAATTGTTGAAGCAAACAGATGAATTATTTGTTTGGGGCAAAACTGAGAGACATCGCTACGTTTTTAAAAATTATTATTTTATGATCGTCCGGCTTGCGAAGCAGGTATCACTACGTGTGACCGGCCGTCACGTCAGATTTCAATTGGACGAAGTACCAGCACGGCACAAAAATTATCAGAAGCAAACACACCAGGGTTATCCTACGCACACGTCTGCTAGAGCAATCCAAGTAAAGGGGACAAATAAAATACTCCGCTACTCCAGTTTCACCACAAAACCCTTTGCCAGATATGCCCGAAACCAATATCGAACAGAATAGATACAAAACTCGGCATCATAAGCACAATTTGCGCTCTAAAATTTGCAATTTGCTAAAATTGACAAACGGACGATCACGGTCTCTAAACGAAATACGAGACGTTGCGGTTTCACATGAGCGAGCGTGTGGTTTGTTAAAGTGTGACAGTGGACATTTTCTACATCCACAGCTTCTCCATTTTGTAATCCTACATGGCGATAATCTTCCCTTCGGTGTACGAGGCGCGATTGTTTCCATCTCTGAGATCACGATTCCACCCTTCTCGATTTTTTAATCTATATGCGTATCCTTCTATAGTCAAAGTCACCGCTTGGGGTTTGGGCTCCCGATTGGAAGTAAATGTCAGACGTTCAGACTGTCAGTTGCAAATACTGAAGTAGTCGAAGTCTCTCTTCAACCGTAAACAGAATTCTTTTCGGTCAAGACGCATTTCGACACAAGAGCACCCCGAAATGTGCAGAATTAAATGCGCTTTCGAATGCGCGTAAATTTAGCCCGATCCGACCAATGTGCGCATACTTGATACAATTTGTACTGACAAGGGAACCTCACGGACTGTTCACGACCGATTGAAACACGTTGAGACTAAGAAAACTGTAGAATATGTCGGGCTGATACGGGATTTTCAACGAGTTATGGCCTAATGAAAGTCTGAGAAGAAGGAGTAGCAGTGATAACACCCCTTTGTTGCACTGCACTGCTCAGCAGGTGCTTTGTGGTTGAAAGGTAACGAAGTGGGCTGCCACTTTTGTGCGCCGTGTGAGGCATTTTTGTGCCTTAACAACTTCGTATTTGAAGAACATAATTGTGCTTAAGATTATTCGTAAACTATCCGTAGATAAATAGCTCCATAAACTTTTCAATGGTTCCAAAAGCAGTTTAAACCTTGTTTAGCAACGATAAAAACAATTTAAAAAAGTTTGCTTTGTCGGGGATTCGAACCCCTGACGTCAAAAGTGGCAGCCTACTGCGTTACCTTTTAACCACAGAGCAACTGCTGTTGAAGTGCAACAGAGGGCTGTTATCACTGCTACTCCTTCTTTTCAGACTTTCATTGTGAGGTGCGATGTGTCGGGCGCTGGAATCACGCGCGGACGGAGCTTTTCTGAAATCACAGGCGCGCCAACGCTAGTTTCGGTCATTTTTTTTTTATGATTAATGAGCTATCCAGCTTCATTTTGAGCACCAAACGGTCATTGGTCAGTAGATTTCACGTTTTTTCATCGTTCTCGTGAACTCAAAAGGTCGAATTCGCGTATTGTCTCCGATGGCTCAATTGTCGTTTGGATCATCAAGAGAAACGTCTGCAACATGGAAAGTGCCGAGAAACGCCCGTTCTCGCCAGAGTTCGCTGGTTACTTCAACGCAATCCTCCTGGCAACGCATCTCCCTTGTGATCACCATGTTTATTCTTTCTGATCCCAGATTATGCCACCTGTATCGATGCACCAGAAGCGACAGGCGTTGAAAGCAAAGGAGAGAGAGCAGCGCAGAAGATCGGCATTGGAAAAAGAGGAGGCGGACGAGGGTTTCTGCGAAAACGACTTCGACGGCGCCAGCACACAGCCCGACCTTCGCGACAAGGAGATACAGCGTTTGGAGCGCCTCGCCGACTTCCGCGACGAAGAACTGGAACGTTTGCAACGTCTCGCTGAGGATCGTAAAGCAATGATTGAGGACCAGGATGGAAAAATTAGAAATTTGGTGCGCAACTCTTCTACAACAGCAAGCGCAATTCTACAACTTCCGGCCGGTCCCGCGACGGACGCCCACGCGGTGACTTTGACTATAACGTTCGTTTGTGTCGCAGACATTGGCAATATCTTTTCTTCTCCTTCGTGGTACCATTTCCAACTTTTGCCTCTAACTCAAATCAACTAAACCCATCCTCTTCACACAGCTCCAGTCGATCAAATATAGTCGGTTTCAGCTGCACCATAACAATTCGCAATTTGCAAACACGGTAGAATCTGCAGGTTTTTCGCGTCAGGAACCCAAATTACTGACTGCCGTCTCTTATCGTGCGAAATTTCAGCAACAGGAAATTGGGTTCCTGACGCGAAATGCCTTTGCATTCTACCGTGTAGATTTCATCGTTTGTCTTTTTCGGCTTTCGATGCCTTCGAAAGTACATCAAGGGGAACGAGAAGGTAGCATTGATCTGGCGGTCCCTGGTAACGATTACAGCGTATAACACACTGCTGATTATTTGGATATCTTTGTTATTTGGATATCGATTTCTCGCTCTCTCTCTCCCTCTCTGCAAAAAACAGTTCCTGTTTCTGCAAATACAGATCTTTCAACGATTTCTACTTTTGCTAGCTGAGTTTTTGCTCGTTCTCTTTCAATGTAAACCATTTCTCAATACACCAATGCACGTTTAAAAGACTCTTAAATTTATCTTTAGTTTATTGTTTTGATTTATAAAAATTGTTACAAAGCGCATCATTGGCGCTCCACCAGAGAGTGTTGATTATTTTCGATCCAAAAGACTCGACTTGGCGCCGAAATGGTCGCCTAATCCCCTCAATGTGCGAGCACAAACTCTGTCCTCGTAAGCCAAAACACCTTTTGCGCGAGACTTAATCCCGTCTCGTTCTGCATGTCAACAGAGTCGCCTTGCGCGTTCCGAATAGAAAAGGCCCCAAATCCGCCTCGTTCAATGCCACACGAAAAAGGCGTCAGCGATGATCGGTCGACGTGCTTCTGCCGGGTTTCTCCTGGTGTTCAGTCTTCTTGTGAGTGAAATCTCCGTTTTCTAATTCTGAAGTCGATTTCAGGCTTCTGTGATCCGCGCCGAGGAGGCAGAGAACTCCAAGAATTCGACGCTCTTGGGTTCCTGCAAGGAAAACGAGCAGTGGGAGAAGTGCACGCATTGCGAACGCCACTGCGAGGGAGGCGAAGTGTGTCCGGACAACACCGACGAGTGTCGCTATCCCGTTTGTCGCTGTGTGGAAGGTAGAATTCAGTTCTTTGACCAAAATTGGAGTTTTTTAATCAGAAGCCATGCCGCCCAAGTGTATTTTGAACCAAATTGACCTTGAATTCTTTCAGGCTACAGCAGAGATGAGTCGGGAGCGTGCATTCCCACTTCCAGCTGCCCAGCCACGGGCACTTCAACCACGTCCAAGGCCAGGTCTGTTCTTATCAGACTCACCTCCTTCAGCTCCATTTCAGGCCGAAACAGTGACCATCGTGCCCAAAACGACCACCGTCCGTCCATCTCTGAGCACAATCATCTCGCTGATCACCAAAATGCGTCCTGAGAAGAAGGGCGAAAGCACCCCGCAACCCGCGCCGCAAATCGTCGTTTCCGTGACGAAAATCGCTTCTGCCGTCGCAGCAGAAGCCCTCGCGGTGAAGCCGCCGCTGAAGGCGCCCGCGGGAGGATGCGGAGCGAACGAGGAGATGACGGATTGCGGCGAGTGCGAGGCGACCTGCACGCACAGAAGTCGCGAATGCGTCCGGGATTACTGTAAACAGCCGCGTTGTCAGTGCAAGAAGGGATTTGTGAGGAATCCGTACGGTTCCTGCGTCACTCCCAGCGGCTGCAACGCGATTCTCTACCGCGCCCCGAAGGAACACGCGATCACTCCGCTGCCGGCGACAGTTCCTAGCCGTAAATCCGCTCCTCTGTGCTACCGTAATCGCTGAAATCCGCTGTTTAGGCTGCAACAGAGACTGCGCCGAAGGCTACATGTGCGTGCTGGGACCCGAGTGTTCGTGGGTCCGGGAAGAGGATACCAGATCTACCCGATCTGCATTTCGACCAAATTCAGAAAGTATTATTCGAACATGTAGACCTCCGTGTTGTTGCGCGTTTCAGTTACTTATCCATAAATCTTGTATTTCGCGTCACCAGAGCAAAGATCAAGTCTTGATTCCCTCGTTGTCGTCCTTGATGATGACAGGACCGGGACCGAGCGGCAGCCAGAAGCCGGCCGGCATGATCGTCGATCCGTCGGCCTTTTCAGCGCCCGGAGAGCACATTTTCTGGCACAAACCGCAAAAATCGTCAGGTTCTAAATCGTGCGGCTTTGGATTAGTGCGAAAACGAGGTTTTCGAACCTTCGGCGCGAGTCGAAATCGATAAAACGAAAATCGCGAGGAGAAACAACATCGTTTGTGGGAAGCGAGAGTCAACAAATGGAAAATGGAATGATGTGAGGGTGTTTGGCATCGGGGAACTGGTTGGGAAGCGCTCTGAGAGGAGAAAATCGTGATTTTACATGTAAACAGCAAGAGAAAGCTATAAAAAGACGGCTTAATTCAATAAAACGATCCAGTTCATCAGTACGGTAGATTACGGTAGTTACTACGGTAGCGTATTGTGTGGACTGAACAGTCGACATTCCGTCAACAATTCGAAATCGTCATTTGCAGCGTCGATTTGCACGCGGATACAACATAAAACACAAGCGCGCTCTCTGGTCGTCTGCGCTCTCTTGCGCCGCTGCTCGCGCGCGATCGCCATCGTATGAGGTCGCCGCCGCGAAACAACGACGGCAGACTGTGATGAACGCATTGGAATTACCGGCTGACTCTCGCTGAGCCTGATAACTTGCGGCTATTTCTGAGTCTGAGAGAAATGAAATCTTGATCATTTCGACATTTTGCAATCAGAGATTTTTGTCTCCTCATAAAGTTTATAGTTATAAAATTGTTGCGCCAAAGCGTGCTTCCTGGAACGGATAGAAAATTCGCAAACGAAACGCACTCAGATCGCGACAAACAAGATTTTGCTTGTTCATAGGCCGCTTCCGCCGGAGTAGCGAAGATGCTAGGCTGTACTGATTCTCACATGTTTTAAAAACACGCATCCCAAACAAAAACATGAGGTTTCGCGCCCTTTCGATGATGGCAGCGAGTCATTTGCGCTTTCAATGAAAACGTTTACTATACACCTAGCATTAAATTTAGTGAATTCTACTCTGACCACAAGATTTGTGGGTTCATCGTGTTGTTTTCGCTTCCGACAGCTGCCGCGTGCAATCAAACCTGTCAAGCTGTCATGCTTTCAACTTTTTTGTCTCTATTTCAAGTGCGCCCACCTTCTCTGCTAGCGCATCTTCTAAGATTAGCCGCCTACTCAAGCGGCTCAAAGGCGACTTTTCAGGTCTTGTTTTCTTGTCGATCTGCGCTCAATTCCAATTGGCTCGCTGGAAGAGATCCCTCGCATTCTCGCTTTCTTCATCATCCGCAGTTCTGGGCGCTTCCCTGAGCACCTTTAGGAGCGCGCGATGTGTCATGAGTTCATTCACACGTGCTCGATGCCTCTCAGGTGCGTGGGAAGCGTGGGTGGTCTTTCTCCACGAAAACAATTGATTTCTAAGACCAAAAACCCAAGAATCGTGTTCTTTCGCGATGTTTTGCCTAAACAGAGGCTTCCGGGCAATGTGGGAAGCGCCTACGCGTTGAAAGTCGACCCTTTCGCTCCTGGACATCGCCTGTCCGGTCGATCTTTGTTCTGTCATTGACTAAACCGGATCATCCACCGCATAATCGCAGTTCATTCCACCCCGTTATGTGATTCAGACACGTCACCGTTGATTTGAATTGCGTTTTCTGCGATCTGTGGTGTCTTGGGGCCTTTATTTCTTGTTTGTATCTCGCGAATTGAATTCATCTTCAAATCTTGACCGAAATTCGCAAACTTTGGTCGGAAAACAACATGTCCGCCTACCTCCACCGCCAAAAGCGCCTCACGCGTCGTTGAAATTCCAATTTTCCGCCTCAACAAAACCATTTTTTCTTATTCAATTGAGCGCAACTCGCCCGCCCCTCCGCGTCCACTCATTTGAGATTGTCCGGCCGAACATAAATATGCAAACGAGGGAGCCGCGATCACAATAACAGCCTCTCACTCACCGCTCACTCGCTCCGTTCGCAGCTCGTTCGCTGTCGACCGCCGCCTCAACTTCTGGAGATCATGAATCGCATCTTCTGTCAGGCTATTACGGTAATCGGGTGTTGGAGAAGTGAATTTGAAGGAGTTTCCGTTCAGATATCCGCCGTTGTGATGCTGCTGTGCGAAGCGAAGCAGTCCAGATGTGAGATTCTCCATTTCAGCCCAAAATAGGATCTTCTTTTCAGCTGTGATCAACTTCTGCAGCGAGAACGAGCAGTGGAACGTCTGTGGAGACGTGGAACCCACCTGCGATGACCCTGTTCCGGTCTATGTCGATGGCTGCAAGTCGCCGTCGTGTCAGTGCAAGATTGGTTTGTTGAATTGCCGCTTCCGAAGGTCCGAAATCATCGCGATTTTAGGTTTCGTGCGAAAGGAGAAGGAATGCGTGAAACTGGCCGACTGCAACAAACCGAGTAGGTGGAGTTTGATCGTAAAATCGCGTCTGGAGATCATTTCTCTCACTTCGCTGTTGTTTTGAATTCAACGCGGCCATTTTCATGATTGCAATCTGCGCATGACTCTACAATCTTCTCAGGTTGCACTCGAAACTGCGAACCAGGACAACGCTGCGTCCTCCAATGGCATCTTTGGGGATGGACGCAGCACTGCGCCTCGCGAAGACGGCGTGGAATTCGTCCGTTTCCCGCCAACTTCAAATCCTCGAGCCAACAAGACATTCTCTGGGGCGAAGAGTGACTCGCTCGGATTGGAATTGTGCCCGACTTGTGATTGTTGTATCAACGATGAATTGCAGACCGAACGAAGGCATTCTGTAGTAGGAGAAGAGTGAATAATAAACGAGCTTCCGTGAAATCTCGAAGTTGAGATTCTTTGTTTCACTCCACTGCGACCGGGTGACGCGTCTCCGCTGATTGTGAGAGCGTCTGTGAGACGCTTCAGCCACTTTGCGCTCTTCAAAATGCGCAGATTCGCTCGGTGCGGTCATTCTAACTGATCTCCATCTCCGACGATGGTCCGCAACTCCGAGAAGAAGCAGAAGAAGGGCGCGAAGAAGACCGAATCCGCTCCGAAGTCTGCTCCGCCAGCCAGCCGCCGCCACCGCTGCTCCAGTCGCCCCGAAGTCGCCGGGTCTCTTGTCGCAGATGGCCGCCACCGCCGGAGGAGTCGCCGTCGGATCCGCGGTTGGAAACGTCGCCGCGAACGCGATCACCGGAAAGTCCTCCAGCTCGTCGTCGTCTTCCGCGGCCGCGAATCCGTGCGAGGCGGAGTGGAAGAAGTTGACCGAGTGGTGAGTCGATTATCTCGGTCGGAAACATTTATTTCTTGGATTTTTCAGTCCTGAAAACGAATGCGAAGATCAGCGCTTGCCAGGATCTCGCCGATATCTTCAAGAAATGTTCCGCTGCCAACTCGAAGTGACCGTCAATCTCTAATTTTGCGATGGAAAAATAAATGCGATGATTGAATGGGTTTTGTTGGTTGTTCTCACATGATGGGTTGCAGTGCGTCGCATAATTCAGTGAATTTGATTCGATTGTCCATCAATTTTGACCGTTTTGCCGTTTTGGCTCGATTCGCTTGGTTTACACGCGAAATGCAACCCTGAAAACGCTGCGAAATCGTAATTTTAACCAAAAAAAAGGATTCCAAATCGTCAGCACCGCCATTTCCGTTGTTTAATCGCCTACTGGACTTCATTCCGATCGCAACGAGCCTGAGATGTGCGTATTTTGCAAATAATAAAGTTGTCTGTCGCTTTCGCAGCTCAACGCGTTGCTTCCAGCTTTAGAGAGGACAGATTTTCAGTTCCTGTTTTGAAGAGCACTCTGTGACCTGCTGCTTCTGCTCCAGCTTTCACTTAATCCGCTTTCCTCTCGCCGCTTTGTTCGTCGAATTTAGCGGCGGAATTTTTGCCAAAACATCGTGTTTACACTTCAGTTGAACGAAATGCTTGTAGCACTATAAATACCGAGATCACTTCTCCAATTCAGCAGCTGGCAGCGTCACTTTTCCATGTATAAGGTAGTTTAGGAGCTTCAGTGCTTTCCCGAATGCTTCGTTTTCAGATCATTTTATCAGTTTTTGTGTTGGCGTCGTTGGCATCAACGCCGGCTTCTGGGTCAGTTGCTCCTTCTGGCGGATCGCCTGCTATCGGCGGCGGAACGAGTCTTGGCGGATACGGATCAGGAGGCAGCGCTGTTGGCGGAGGAGTGAGCGTCGGAGGATCGGGCGGAAAAGCTCTTATTGGTGGCGGAGCGAGTGTTGGTGGCTCTGGGCCAGGAGGAAATGTTCCAATCGGCAGTGGGGTGAGCGTCGGAGGCACAGGCGGCCGAGTTCCTATCGGTGGAGGAGTCAGTGTAGGATCGGGCGGCAGCTTCCCTGGAGGAGTCGGTCTCCCAGGAGGCTCAAATGGCGAAGGACCCGTCGTGATTCCAACAAGTCCGGGAACTCAACCGACTTTTCCGCGTCCCGGTTTCTGTACGAAGCAGAACGAGGTGTGGAGTTACTGCAACGGCGGATGCGACCGAAGCTGCCGGAATTACAATCCAACTTGCGCGGCTCTCTGCAGCCCTGGATGCGTGTGCCGTGATGGATTCCTGCGCGATAATTCTGGAAATTGCGTTCCCTACTGGAGTTGCTACTCTTCTCGTGAGTTTACGACGTCTGCGTCCGCAAATACGTCACTCCTTTTAGCGTGTAATCCCGCTTGCCAGTGGTACGAACTGTGCACTCAGCCGCCCACTCCGGGAGGTCCATTCAAGTGCATCCAGTGGTATGGACGATCCGGCAAGAAATGAAGAAGCCACCGAATTACTAATAACGGCCTTATTTAACAAAATTGCGATATTTTGAGCATAAATGGAAGTGAATGTGATCTAATTTCGTCGCCGCTGACCAGAAAACAGCAACTGACTTTTGTTTTCGCTATGTCGACTTCAAAAATGTGATTTCTGAGGAGAGAAACAGGTGCTGTGGCTTTGCACGCGAGGCAAGTGGCCTCTTTTTGACGTGACGGCTTGAGAAATGCGGTTTGCGTTGCGGTTTCTTGATTTATTGTTGCGAAGAAGAAGGTTCAATTGCGAGAAAATTGGTTCGAAATGCGGCAGAATCGCCCGCCAATCGCTTCCTCGCGCTGCAAAACAAACTCTGACGCAATTTATTGCTTCTCAACTTCTCAACCGCGCTTCTCAACCAAATCGTCTCATTTCTGCGCCAATTCATTGCTTCACTTCTTCTTTGCACTGCTCGCGGGGGATGCAATCTCCGTTTTCGACGGCGAACCCTAATCAAGTTTTCGGCTTAATCCCAAAGTCTGCAACGCACCTTTATCCGCGCGACAATGACATTCGTCTCTCAGCCACGGCATCTCCACGTGCACGCAATAAGGCACCTTCTCGCCGCATTTCGCTTCGCAGCGATCGAATCGACCCGAGACGTAGTTTGACGGACATTCCTCTTCGCTGTCGGAAGACGAATCGCCGCCGTCCGAGAGGACGGACGCGGCGGCGAGCAGCTGAATATCAATGACTAAACCCTCTTTTCTCCAAATTCAAACCCACAATCACGAGGAACAGCGAAAGCCGAAACATGCGAACGACGGACGAAGACGGCAATTCGGAATTGATTTTCCCCCGAGCGTCGCTGTCGCGTGGATACGTGGCAGCGTTCGGCATTTGAATTTCCACCACAGACTGTTTGTTGTTTGTCACTTTGACCGTCGATCCTCGCCGCGAATAGCGGCCTCTTGCGGCTTGCAAGCCTCTGATTGTCGAGTTTTTATTAAAATCTTCAAACAGCGCTTTCTTTGAGGCCGCAGACGGCTTCTCGTTGTGTTTTTAGTGCTTTTGGGCGGAAAATTCACCGATCACAGAACAACAAGATTAGCATTCCGTGTTGTCGTTGTTGAACGGCGACTCTCGTTTCGGGGTCCGCACGGGGTTAGCGCAACTTAACAAATGCGCTTCGTGCAGTTTAGCGCCCGCTCGGCCATTTTCACTCGTTTTTTTGGTCATGATACTGCACGCGATTCCGGAATCGTTGGCGCGCAAAAGGACCTCATGCGTCCGGTAAAGATGCTATTCCACCTGAATCGGTGATCGAGTGGAATGACCACGAGGTGCCTGCGTGCAATCGTCGATCGAACGCAAATCAACACTTTTGTTATTCGTTTCCCGAGTGCGCGCGTGCAGATGCACCCAGCGGACGTGCAGATCTTCCCCATAAAACAGCAGTCATGTGGCTTCATTCCCCGTGCTGTTGACAATTCCACTCAACCGACCTTTCGCCTCGACCGCGACCGCGTCCTATTTTCGGCTGTTTTCGCTCGTTTTTGCAAAATCAAAAACCGCTTTTAGAGATGGAGCACGCGAAGGAGTTCGTCGACGACTCGATTCACAGAAGCAAAGTGTGCGTTTTCTCCAAAAGCTACGACCAGGGCTGCAAACAGACCCGTGCGGCACTCAACTCGTTCCAGCTGGGACCCGACGTCCTCTCCTGGATCGAGATTGAAAATCGCGGCGACTGCGAGGAGATCCAGGCCTATCTGAAGCAGCTGACCGGCGACATGGCGCTCCCACGGGTCTTCGTTAACGGTTCATTTGTGGGAGGCGCAGACGACACGTTGCGCGCCAAGGAAAACGGAAGTCTCGAGCGGAACCTCGAAGATGTAATCAGCAAGCACCAAACTCATCAAATCGATTGAGTTCTTTCAGATCGGAGCGATCGATCATTTCACTACGTGGTCTTGATTGATGTTTTCCGCTGTACCTTTGTATTTTGCAACTATTTGTATTTTATTGGTGTATTTTGACAATTAAATCAGTTTCGTGCAGTTCTCTGTACTCGAGTTGGTTGGTTGGCTAAACGTTTTTTGGTTGGTCTTTTGGTTGGCTAGAGTTGGTTGGTCCGTCGTGTGGTTGGCTAAACACGTCACGTCACGCCTTTGAATTCAAGTGTACGACAATCGACAACTACTGGCTCGAAAAAAGAACAGTGGAAACGTGGTCAAATGAAATTGAAAACTAGCATAACAGAAGCACCAGACATGTTTGAAGCTATGTTTATTACATGCAGCAAGGTTAACAAACTAAACTCGAGTTAGCTGGATTAATTCTGTCTACCCCAAGGCTTCGTCGTTAAGGACTTATTGTCGCACTAAAATAATGTTAACTGTTATAGATGCAACTTTACAAGTTTACCTCTTTCAGAGTTTTCCCTGGAGCGTTGAGGGGATCGCGACGCAGGATGCGGGTTCTCGGCTCAAAACTCCCATGGCCGTGGCCGTGGCCGTGACCATGACCATGCCCAAAGCGAGCAGCTTTGCGCCTCTGCTCCTGTTCATACTAAACGAAATGATTTGGTTGAAGCCAAACACGCGATGAATTACGAACCTCAAAGCGATCAGCCTGTTTTTTCAGTTCTTCGTTCTCGACTTCTTTGTGCAGTTGCGCCATCGTCTTCGGCCCAGACTGTACCGACTTTCGAGGAACCCAATTGTTGTTCTTCAACTCTCGGAGATCAATAATCATAAAACGGATTCTGGAGCAATATTTTCCATCCTTGGCGCGTTCCGATAAATGCTCCAAAAAACAGCTTAACGATTGTCCTTCCTTCGCTTCCTCCTTTATCTTCCACGCGTTACCCTGACCGTTACGTTCCCATGTTTTACCAACACTCGTAATCATCTTGATCGCACATTCCACAGACGCCTCATCGACACCTTTCTGAAAAGTAAAAAATATTTTCACACTTAAAAGAGAGCGAAAATTACCTCGGCTTCTGTGTCCGCTTTCACCAATTGAACCAAGCACCACTTCACAATGGGCTTCGTAATTAGTCCGTGACGGTACAACTCGCCAATAAAACCAATGTTTCCATGGATGCGGCGTTTGTCCTTTGCTTTCAATGCGGTGATCTTTTCCACGATCAAGTTCTTTTTGCTCTCTTCGTCTTCTTTACTCATCTCTTCTTCCAATGCTTTAATTCCATTCTCCATCTCCTCCTTACGCTCAAAGGTCAGCTGCGCCTTCTTCAAGATTCCATCACGAAAATGTTGTGTAGCTTCCTTGTTCTTTTCGTCTCGAGCTTGGGCCATGCAAAGATCGCTGTAGATGGGACAAAATCGCGGCTCTTCAACAGCCTTATCGAAGATTACATCAAGAACTGCAGTTCGGATTGCTTCTTCTTGATAGACTTTGTACTCAAGGAACTTTTGCGTCAAAGCAGCCAATGTTGTAGGAGTAATTTTGTTCAGGAGACCGCGGACGTCTTTCGCAATTTTCGTAACTTCGTCAACCGATTTTCCAGCGGGTTTCCAAGCATTATCAGCCTTATGCGTGGGTTGCAACGGCTTCTGCCGCTCAATTACGATTTCCTTCTCTTTGTGACGATTGATAGGACCTCGGACAATAATCTTCTGCTGCTCGACTGGAGTTGGGCGAGATGACACTGGTCGGAATGTTCGACCGACAAAGTTGCTTTTATTTTGAGATGTCTGTTGATCTCGACGTGCTTCACCGGGCCGCTCTCGACGGGTATTCAGCTTTTTGTTAAGAGGGGAGCAACTGGGCATGTTCTTCAAATCCAAACCCAACTCAAACAACTTATCTTCGGTGACCACACATTGGACATGTTTGGACACCTAAAACATAAGCAAAGGTCATTTAAAAGAAAAAGCCGCTTACCTCTAATAAATTACGGAGCGACATCACAAACTCTCTAGCATATACCTGCGATTCGAGGTCAACTGACGCACGACATTTGTGAAACGTCGAATAGATCTCATTCAACCGATCGTCGTTGGATTCCGAAACGATGTCCTCGTTTTCAACTTCCTCAGGCTCGCCTTAAAGTTGTAAACATGGTTAAAAGTTAGGAGAGTCGTTTTTCCTACCATCTTCAACAGCTACGTTAGCAGCATCAGATTCACCCGCAGCCTCGTCCACCTGCGATTCGAGGTCAACGGACGCACGACATTTGAGAAACGTCGAACTGATCTCAATCAATCCATCGTCGTTGGCTTCCGAGACGATGTCCTCGTTTTCAGCTTCCTCGCGCTCGCCTTAAAGTTGTAAACATGGTTAAAGTAAGAGAACAGTTTTCCCTACCATGTTCAACAGCTAAGCTACCAGCATCAGATTCAGCCAGCGCCTCGTCCACCTGCGATTTGAGGTCAACGGAAGCACGACATTCGTGAAACGTCGAATTGATCTCATTCAACTGATCGTCGTTGGCTTCCGAAACAATGTCCTCGTTTTCAGCTTCCTCAGGGTCGCCTTAAAGTTGAAAAAATGGTTAGAAGTTAGGAGAGTCGTTTTTCCTACCATCTTCAACAGCTACGTTAGCAGCATCAGATTCACCCGCCGCCTCGTCCACCTGCGATTCGAGGTCAACGGACGCACGACATTTGTCAAACGTCGAACTGATCTCATTCAATCCATCATCGTTGGCTTCCGAGACGATGTCCTCGTTTTCAGCTTCCTCGCGCTCGCCTTAAAGTTGTAAACATGGTTAAAGTAAGAGAACAGTTTTTCCTACCATCTTCAACAGCTAAGCTACCAGCATCAGATTCAGCCAGCGCCTCGTCCACCTGCGATTCGAGGTCAACGGACGCACAACATTCGTGAAACGTCGAATTGATCTCATTCAACTGATCGTCGTTGGCTTCCGAAACAATGTCCTCGTTTTCAGCTTCCTCAGGCTCGCCTTAAAGTTGTAAACATGGTTAAAAGTTAATAGAGTCGTTTTTCCTACCATCTTCAACAGCAACGTTAGCTGCATCGGCTTCAGCCGCAGTCTCGTCCACCTGCGATTCGAGGTCAACGGACGCATGACATTGGTGTAACTTCGAACTGATCTCATTCAAGCGATCGTCGTTGGCTTCCGAGACAATGTCCTCGTTTTCAGCTTCCTCGGGTTCGCCTTAAAGTTGTAAACATGATTAAAATTAATAGAGTCGTTTTTCCTACCATCTTCAACAGCAACGTTAGCTGCATCGGCTTCAGCCGTAGCCTCGTCCACCTGCAATTCGAGGTCAACGGACGCATGACATTGGTGTAAGTTCGAATTGATCTCATTCAACCGATCGTCGTTGGCTTCCGAGACGATGTCCTCGTTTTCAGCTTCCTTTGGCTCGCCTTAAAGTTGTAAACATGGTTAAAAGTTAGAATAGTCGTTTTTCCTACCATCTTCAACGGCAACGTCAGCTGCATTGGATTCAGCCGCACCTTCGTCCACCTGCGATTCAAGGTTAACCGGAGCCTCTATTCGGAGAAGCTTCGGCGTTCGTGCATTGGTAATTGTACGTCCACGGTTTCGCTCTTGCGACGAGACGTCATACGTTTGAAGGGTACTGAATCCTCCACCGCGACCTCGTCGAGTTAGAGGAGGATAACGTGAAACGTTCATAGTTGGTTGCTGCTGCTGCTGCTGTTGCTGCTGCAGCAGTTGCTGCTGTTGCTGCAGCTGCTGCTGTTGCGGCATATAACCATACTGATGCTGCTGCATGTACACCATTTGCTGGTATGGTGGGCCCGCAAAGGGCACTTGGCCTGAATACATGTCAATGTTCCTGAAACAACAAGTTAAATTTAAACAACTCGTCCGACGAACTAAAAGAGAAAAACGTCACGAAGCAACTGATCAACAATGCAACATCAACGAAACAACACCCGATATGCATTATTTCAGACATCTGCGACCGGAGAAAATATGATACCACGTGGAAAGTGTCTTCACACACGCGCTGTCTAATCCCAAAAAATATTATCTTCTGCAATTTTAAAGTTCGTTTTGGGACCACGCCGGTGATCGAAATTTACGCTGGGACAACGGCTGATTTAGGAAATGCACTCCGTTCGGCGGCGAAGTCGCCGTGGGCTATTCATGCCGAATAATAATACAACTTCATCAATATCACGGGCGGCGTTTCATGCCTCAGGTCTACGTTTTGAGACCGAGAAAGCGACTCGCAGAATTCTTCGCCGTTCAACCATTTTCGATTTTGCTCGCAGATTGCGTTTGCTCGCTCGCAGATTGGGTTTGCAGAAGTCGAAACTTCTTTAATTGTTAGCGAAGTTATTTGCGATTGTTTGTCGAAGTTGTTTTCAAGAAACTCCGATTGCTTTTGCGTGGCACCACGTAGCTTCTTTTCAGTATTATTTGAGCAAATGGAGTTTTATAATGAGACCTTATTTCAGGTTCCCAGGCACATAATATGCCGGTGACTGAGTCGTTCCGAAGACTTTGTAAGCGCGTCACCAGAAGCGGCTCGCGGAATGCCGACAAGACCTCCGACGCTCTGAATGAGTCGTCAGCTCTGCGAAAGGAGCTGAAAAGACGCATCAAGGTAGAACAGGATGACAATACCGTCTTCTTCGGCGCTATCAACGTAATGGTGAGGCAGACAATCTCCAGCACGTTCCCATTTTCCGATTCAGAATCTCTTCTACGCAACTAACATGTTCCTGATCTTGAGCGCGTGCTGGCAGATGCTCGCGTGTAGTTCCGCCGTTGTCGAAGACGCGCAGCAACCCAACCCCGGAGTGACTGAAATGTGTTCTGTGGGATTCTATGCGTTCTTCGGCCAGCATAGGGACAAGTTGATATATTTTGAGGGAGCGCCGCTTCCAATTGGAGTCGTTGTGTTGATCTCTGTAACTTGCGTTTGGAGGTGATTTGTTGGTTGTGTCTTAAATGCTAGGTTATTTGTTTAGTTCTCTCTTGGCTTTCTTTGGAGTCAAATTCGGGCTAAAACAGATCAGACGCGATGGCTCTCGCAGGATGCGCACAATTGCTCCTCTCGTGCTGATGGTGCCTTTCTATTTGTGCATGGTTGGTTTGTGAGTTCTGCTGCCGTGCGTGAACCTTATTTTCAGATCGTCTTCTATCTCTTCCCTGCGTGCTACTCGAGTCTGATGTTCCTGGTTGAGCAGGGGAGGTGGTACTTTGTGCTCAAGGCCGCCACGGTTATGAGGACAATTACTTTCTTGACATCTGCTCTTCTCCCGATTATTGTGGTTTGGAGCATTGCGCTCGTTTTCATTATCGGACTCGTGCGGATGGCTCTGATTTTGTATGCAGCGGAGCCTAATTCAATCCGGCAGGGCACCCTGCTATGTAAGTTGTATCAATCTCTTGGCTTTTCTTCATAATCTATCTTGCAGCGGCTCGGAATTCGTTCGTATATTCGTCGTCTCGCTCCCGTCGCACCACACCCATTAAGCCTCTTTCCCGTAGGATGAGTCAGGGTCAGTCGAACCTGTCGAACATGACTTGGCCGTCTCCCGGTGCTTCTATGGACGGTTCTGCAATAGTCAATTCGTCTTTTGAGAGCCCTCGATCACGCTACGCGGGAAGAACTCCCCGCACTCCTCGTCTCCGCATGCCGTTGGCTTCGGTGAGGACTCCGGAAGACAACAACCTGTACGACACTCCCACCAAGCACGTCGTGATAAATGTTGAGGACGGCGAGCAGGTTACACCGAGCAAGCAGAGTATGCGTGAACGCGCTGATGCTCTTTTAATGGCTGGAGGGTGGGTTAACTGCTTCTGCACCTTATGCTGTAGCTTTCTTTAGATACGCTTATGGAAACGGAACTCCATCTCGACGGTTTCTGGAAACTGTCGTTGAAGAGAGAGAAACCGAATTCAACGAATAGACTCGTGGACTATTTTTCAGAATTTGAACGTTTGATTTCTTATGATTTGCATGTTGTTTGTTTTCCATCGCTCGTTCTTACATGCATTAAATTTCTGTCGCTAAGGACTTTAGCCGATTACTAGCCAAAACCCCATACGGGGGTTTTGGCGTCCAGTGTGCTTTTGATTTTTTACAATGGGAATGTACGTTTTTATTTTCGTAAAATAAACCGACAACTCTTTTGCGCACAAATCGCGCTCTAAAATCACCCAAACACGAAGAAACTCTCAATCTGGCCGTCGATGTTGTAGGCGTGATCGTCGTACACGTCAAGCAGATCGTTCAGCGAGCGGCACGTCGGTCCTCCGTTCTCGACGTAGTAGCTGTCGCACTTGTAGAGCGCGCCGGCGTCGTTTTCCTCGAAGAATCCCACTGTAAGCACCCGCCAGTGGAAGATGCGCTTCTTTGACGATTGGTATACCACGGCCAACGGAAGGCGCTCGACGCCGCTGTAGTCCATCTGTAATCGCGGGAACGTCAGTTTGAATGGAAACGCACGGACAACTTACGCCTGGGACGAATTGGTGGTAGAGGCGGAAATCGGTGCGGCTGCGAACGGTCTTTGCCGCCTCTTCGTGGGTCAGAACGCCGACGTAGCGCCACTTGTGGTTGTCGTTGAGGAGCGGCGGCTCCACCATCGGACGAGAACTCGCTGCAAACAGCGAAAAACTTGCAGATTACAGAGGAGAACTTACAGATTCGCTCAGATTTCGCGGAGAAAGAGACGACGGAGCAAGATCTCTGCTTCTTCCTGCCGCAAGCGCCGCTCGGTGCTCCAATCGGAGTCGTTGCAGCGGCAGTTCACTCGGTCGAACGCGAACACTTTGCACGTTCCGTTCAGGCAGAGCGTCAGCTTGTCGGTGTAGTAAACGCTCTGGGCGGAGTGGGGCTCCTCGCGGATGCTGTTCGCGTCTTCCGAGGAGTCGCTTTCGGTGTCCGAGTAGAGGAAATCCATCCTCTCCTTCCCTCCACGGAGTCGTCCGTCATCTTCCGATTCCGCCGTTTCGTAATTCGAGTCGTTCGCCGTCGACGAGAACGAAGTCTCCACGTCTTTCCCACCAGCGAGGCGCGAGTCCGCGCTCGACGAAGCAGCGGACGCAGTCGAGGGCGGCGGAGTGAAGTCATCGTAGGTGGAGAGCGCGCTGAAGTTCTCCTGGCTGCCGGAAGAGGTGCCCGGATCGGCGTGTGTGGTCACGGGAGTCTGCGAGAGTGTCGACAGCGTTAGAGGCATCTGATCAGCTGAAATCACAAAATTCCTCTTTGCGCCCTTGAAAACCTTTCGCAAACCTTTCGATCGCTGCAATGAGAATTCGGATTCTGTGGTGGAAGAGCTGAACGACTCGGTGATGATGACGAGGGACGCCTGCTTCTGAGCGAAGTAACGACGCGCGTCTTCCGACTGCGGCGTCTCGCGATTCAGCGAGGAGAACGTCGACCACGAGGTCTCCTCGACGCTCGTCGTGCTGTCCTCCTCGCTTTCGCTTTCGATTCGATCCGATTTGCGTTGAATCGGGAAATTGAGCACTGAAACGGGAGCGCGATGAGTGCGGCGACGGATCCGCAAACTCACGAGAATCCGTCGATTGGCAGCGACGAAAACGATTCGAAGTGCGCATGTCGCCGAGTTCCGACTGCTAGGATCTGAAATGCCGCTGGATCACGCGGGGAGAGAGGATTCACTCACCGACTGGGTGTTCTTGACTCTGCAGCAGCAAATGACGCGAAGATGCGCTGGTGCGAGCGCGCAAGTCGTCTAGACGCCACGACAGACGCGTGGAAGACGCGATGACCAAAGGTTGACGAACATGCAGAAATCAAGCGAGCACGCGTTTCCTGTTTCTACGGGCGTGTACGGACCGATAAACCTTCATGCTAGTTGAATTTCTTGAATTACGACATGTTTTGGCAATTAACAACCAATATAAGTTCGCAGCGACGGGAGACAAAGACGCGCCGTGGCAACAGTCTTTCTGAAGACCTACAACGTCTCATTCCTCACTTCCCAGATCACATGGAACAAATGTGACTTCAACAAAAATTTCCTCAACCTCGAAAGCGAGACCGCAAGGTGGCAGTTAAGTTCTTCGGTCGAATGTGCGAACTTCTCGGAGAGCAATCTGACTTCGACAATAATTTGTTTTATCGCTCGTTGCGAAGAGATTTAAAACTATTCACCATTTACTTAGATCACAAGATTGAAGATTTCATAAAGTCTACGAAAGAAATACAACTGTGAGAGGAGGGGTTGACCAAGACGAGAGAGATTAAGGAAGAGAGTGAACAACTGCGTCTTAGATAAATGTTACCACCTGGGTATTGAATAGAATTGCAAGAGCGGTTGAAACAACGACTGCAGGTTACGGTATCTAATGCACGCAACAACACGTACGCTTCTGATTCACACGTTCGCACACTGATTGACACGTGAAACGGAGGAGGACTGGGGGAAAGGCTTACAAATAAACTGCGGGCCGTGTCAATCGCCAAATAAAGCTGAATTAAGGGGAACACGAATTATGCGAACGGTGAGAATAACTGCGGGACTACGGTCACTCGGATATGACAACACTGAGAGTGGAAACAAAGCGCATTTACAGGAAATGCAAGAGAAATCGATGTTCCGGGTGAGGGTGAGATGCAGAATCGTAAGACAAAACAAAGAACAATGTCTCAGCGACAACGATTGCTCTGAGGTGATCGTGTGGAAGGAAGGGAGGACGTTTTTGTAGAATTCGATTGAACTGACATGAGATTGAGATGCCTAGTTTGACCTGCAAACTATGGTTGCTGGAGAGCGAGTATACAAAGTGGCAGTTGTCGGAGGAACAGAAAATCTGTGTACTTTAGAAAACCCGAGAGACGACAACCAGATGAATGAATTGAGAGAAGAAGACTACAGTACCGGTCGATTCTAGGAGAAAAGAAGAGAATGTTAGAGAAGTTGAGGTAGGAAAAGTTAGCGACAACTGCAATCGGGGGACGATTCGGAATCACACGCACACAAACTGAGAGATGAGGACTCCTCGGAGAAAAACAGATTCTGAGAATGAGAGATAGAGACAGAGACGATGGGTTCGCACATATTGAGGGTATCGCGACGCGAATGAACGGAAACCGTTCAAGGAGAGAGTGAGTGTGCCGTCGACCAGTCGCCTGCGACTTGTGGCCTTGAGAGAAAAGCGAAACAACTGACTAGACAAGTGTTAAACAGAGTAAATGCAACTATAAACACTAGAAATCTGGGCCACAAATTGGAGACATCGCTGTAGGTCGGCACGTTTGAGCAAATCGTCTTCACGATATCCACAATTTGCCGGAGAACTGCTTGGAAAGGAAAGAGGAGAGAGAGAGAGGAGATGAGGAGCCTGGAGGAGAGACGAGCAACCTGAGTGAACATAACAAGAGAGAACAACAAATGCGGAGAGAGAATCTACGAGGATCTAAGAATGGATAGAAGATATTCAGCGACCGGATAATTCTCAGTCGCAGTGACGCTCGGCGGCTCCAGAAGCCGACTCCTTGAAGGCGCAGTCGGACTGCGAGCACCGCGGTCCAATCGCTTGATGAGCGCAACGCGCCTTCGCACTGTGAGAAGGCGATGCGGATTGCAAAGGAATCGCCCACTCCTGAAAGAAGATCGTCAGCTACGATAAATACGAGAGAGAGATACAGTACCTTGCGCTTGTCATCGTTGATTGACAGTTTACCAAACGGCTCCACTCCGATGCAGTCCATCATTTTCTGAAATCGGAAGTTTACACACCAAATTAAAAGGTTAAGGAACCGGTTGTTTAATTAAATTACGTAATCTCCCAAAATGGACTTTTCGCAGCGCGCTGATTCGTGAGAATGTCAGGAGGAAACCCCTAATTCTCGCACGTTCGTTTACTCCACCAGTCAGTTCGTCCCTGTCCCCCGGTTCGGCTTTTGGCATTTTGCCTGATATAAATATGCAATATCGGAGACCCCGCGGCGCTCTCGCTTCTCATTCGTCATTCAAATGTGCAATTCGTTTCATCTCGTCCACTGAGGCGCGAAGATGACTACGAGGAAGCGGCGGCGGCGGCGACGGCGGACGTCGCGGCGTACAGGTCGACCCACCACAGTTTTCTTCTTCTTCCCCTCGGTCAACATTTGCCGAACGACTCGCGCGGAAACTGATATAACAACGCGGCGACGATGTGTTTATCCGAATCTGAGAGGGGCGAAGGAGATCGTCGGCTGATCAAATAAATACACAAAGTCGGATTTAACTTTGGCAGCAGCAATATGTTAATCCCTGCGAGAAGTTTTTCCAGCTGCGCACTCTCTGCGCAAACAGAAGCCGCGGCGATCGCTCGCGCTGTTTACGGCACGAATCAGCGACGCGCGATAATCAGATGAATTAATGTCCTACCTCGCGCATTTTCTCGAAATCCAGCGATCGCCCCGGGCCGCCACCAGAGGAGCGTCGACCGCGTTTGGTCAACGGGTGGGACGGAGGCGACTGACTGAGATTCACCGGCTCTGAGGAGATGCTGCTCTGTTCGATCGGGCGTCGCGGAGTGACCGTCGGGTTGTGGATGATGAGGCGCACCGGCTGACGACGACAGGCCGTCAGCAGAGGACGAGGCAGATCCGGAGAGTTTTGGCCTGAAATTGATCGCACAAATGAAATCGACTGCGCCGAACGCCGCGCTGCAAGTTGGGTACGTGCATAACGAGGGAACCCTTTTTGAGATTGCGCAAATGGATGAAAAGAAGCGGTTTGTTTGCCGAAAGCTTATGTTTGCGTTCAAATAAGGAAGAAGAAGAACCAGTCCGTATTTGCCAGAGGTTAGTCCCAAACTACATAATTTCCTTGGATTCCGCTGCTTACCTTGCAGAGTTCCACTGCGAGTGCGCGAAGCCACCGGGGCCAATTGACTGAAGTCGGTCGGATCGGCGCTGTTCGACGTATCCCAGCGGCGTTTCTCGCCGATCGCGTTCGGAAGTGACAGCGTGCTCGCGTTCGTACCCTGCAATCAGTCGAGATAACTCATAGCGGCGGAGATCAGTGGTTCTTACCTGATTGCGACGTCTTCCCGTAACAGGCTTGAAAGCTCCAGGCTTCCCTTGCTTGCCGCCAGCGGTCAAGCTGATGCTGCTCGACGACGACGACGACAGATCGGCGATCGCGTCGGAGCTGAAAACACGCGAAAGTCAATAAAATTTATGGAATTGCCTCATTCGTCACGTGGAAAAAGTAATAAAATCAAACTGCCCTCCCTCCTACAGTACCCAGTGAAGGAAACCTGAATCCGCCGACGACCCACCGCATTTCAAAAATTGTCGTCGCAAACCCCTTGAACACACAGAGAACTCTTTTCGTCTTTTTATTGCCCCACACACGTATGTACACCTCCATCAGCAGCACTCTTCGCGTGGTCGTTCGCCACTTGAACAAGTTAATAATTCGCATTCGGCCGTGCGAGTCTCTCTTCTCTCCGCGCGAGGCCTCCGTGACGAGTTGCGCTCGTCCGATAATAACAATAATAACCGTGGATGGGATGGACGCGCGCGACCATTCGCCACCCACGCCTTGTCACGACGCAGTGAAGGTTAATTCATTTTGAGGCGAGCGCGCAGCGGGCTGGCTTAATTACCGCATCCGCGGCTCGGGCGATAGGCTCACCTGAGATTGAAGGCGCTCCCGAAGTCGAGCGATTGGTTCGAGAGCGAGTCGCGTTCCTCAGAGTAGCGCAGCACGATGCCCGACTCGCAGCCCATGCTGTCCCAGCTGCAAAATGAACTTATTATCAATGCGGAATCATCGACGACGACGCGATCGCGCAGATTTTATCTCTCAAAACTCAGTTCTTAATTATACTCGACCAGAGCGCTGCTCGCCGTGGCTGTCAGATCGAATAACACTTGTTAAAGGAAACGCGAGTGCGCACGACGACTCAGTTGCCGCGAAAGTCGTAAACACTGCGACGGAAGATGGCGCCTGGATTCTCCGCTCATCCGCCAACCTCTCCTCCAATCGCAGGCAACAAAATTCGCTAAATTTCTGCTCGAAATCTGCAACGAATTCGGGCACTTGAACTGCAAAGAGAAGTCGACAGCGACGGCAACAACCTTCTACAGTTCTCTGACCTCCGCCGCAGTCGTCGCGTCGTCTGTTTGTCTAACCCGGCCGCGTCGTCTCTCTCTCTCGCCGCCGCGCCCACTCTGCGGCAGCGCGCGATCTCTGATCGGCTACGGCTGCACTTAGGCTATTATTCAATTAGAGAAGAAGAATAAGAAGACGCGAACGAAGAGAAGAAAACAGAAAACAAAATTACCTATTCGTGTCGAATTCGCTCGCGAGTGGCGGCGAAGACGTCAACGCAGGAGGACTCGGGCCGACGACGTCTTCAAGAGTCCGCGAAGCCCGGAGGACCGCCGGCGAGCGAATCGGGCCGACGGAGCCGGAGCCGCGCGAGCAGCGATCTTCTTGATGCTCGATCACCACTGACGACACTGAAATGGAAGCAAAATTCAAATAGAATACTGTAGGCAGAGCGGCGGTAGCGGCGGCGGCGGAGGGGAGGAGGCCAAAACAAGGAGCGGCAGCTCAAAAACAACTTTCTTTGTTCGCTCTCATAAATCACCGAGCGCAATATGTCATTTGGAGAGTGTTAGTGGTTGTGATCGTTGTGTTGTGTTCAACCGCAGCCGTAAACATCGCCACAGACCTTCTCTGCATTTTAATGGCCCGAAATGAGATCAATCAAAGTCGCAGGAGATCGTTGGTCTCCTGCGAGCGCCTCGGGAAACGTTCCTCAAACCGTTCTCTCCGTAACTAGCGCTCCGGAAGCATTCGCTCTACAAGACTGACGAATTTTTCAATTAGGCACCCGCTCGTGAACAGCCCAATAATATGTTGTTTACTTCGCTGGCTTCGCCGCCGCGCTCCATCGTCGGCTTCGCGACGTCGCCGGCTTCAGCCGCAGCAGCGGAGCGAAGAACGGAGAAGAAGGCCCCACCCAACCGAACAACCCGAAGATGGATTGTTTATCGGCGCGGTACGCGCACGTAAGCGGGATTAAGTGATTGCTTCTCGCAGTGACAACGGCGGCGGAAGCAGGAAAAACACAATTTACTTCTTCCTCTCCACTCAATCTAAGCGCCGAATCGAGGTTTAATCGGTTCGGCCGCTATTTTGAGACTTTGGCGATTCGATTAGGCGACGCTTCGATGAGCCCGAGGGCGTCGACGCGGCGGTCGTGGAAGAAGCCGAATTAAAAGGAACGCGAAGTGGACAATTACAGCTCTGTCGCGCGGCGCCACGCAGCTTCGCTCTCTTTGCTCTCCGTTAAATATTTATGAATGGACCTCCGAGTGTTCCGGCGTGGGAGACGTCATCCCAGAGAGGAGGGAGGACCCACAGCAGCGGTGGTGGGTGACGAGTAAGCAAGCAAGCAAGAGCTCACGTCAAGTGGGCGCTAACTAAATACATCACTCGGTCACCGCCGCCATCGTTGCCGTGCCACTTGGTGAGCGCGCGAGTGTAAATTTGAAACCTCTCCACTCGGAAGCCCCGAGGGGCGCGCGGTGACTTTTCCCATACGACTCCGATTTCGGCGCTTCGCGGAATAAACAAACCGACCGCCACCGTATCGGTAATGGAGCACCCGGATTCGGGCGCGTCTTCATCGCGTTTACTGTAGCGCGGCGTCAAGATGGAAATGAAATTCTTACGTTGTTCGAGTTCGTCGTCCTCGGATTCGGTGCCGGAATCGCCAAAGTTCGGAGGCAGAATCATCGTCTCCTGCAACGACTGTTACACATCAGCTGCAGCCGCTACCGTATCCTACCAGCTGCTGTCTCTGCTGCTGGGCCGCACTGATCCGCGCACTCTTGCGCAGCTCGCCCGCGGGCGATTGGTCCTGCAGCGATTGCTGTTCGAATTTGTTCACGAGAGTGCCCATCATCGTTGCTCTGAGCTGCAGCTTCTGCTCTCAAAGTGGTTGGATACCCGTATTGTAGGAGGTTGGAGGTCGGCGGGGCGGTGCAGAGCTACTGCTGCTGAGAATTCGGTGGCGGCGAAGGGCGACGACGACGAATAATTGCTGCTGTTGGAGGGAACTGACGAGAATTGTGGAGGAGAAGACGAAAGTGTTTGTGAGGGAGGCCGAGGGGAGGACGGGGAGAGGACGGGAAAGGAATGGTGTGTGTGGTGTGGGTCCTGAAACGAAATACAAATGATGATTATCCTGCGAACGAGGGTTGGTTATCTGCTCAGAACACACGAACGACGGCAAACAACGCGACTACCGTAACTCGCACACGCACACGGACCGCTTCCATCCATCAGGCGCCGCCGACGCCTACGGTAGCGGTCAGAAGCACCGCGAATGGTCGCTTATCACGTGAGAACACGGGATGCCGGTGCCGTCGCGACTCGTCGGTTTATCGCGGTGAGAAACGGGCGAAGAGCGGCGATAAAGCGACGAGAGGAACGCTGGGAACGGTAACGCCGGTGTTAATTGCCTATTGTCGGTGCCGTTGTGACCGAAATCGCACGGAGCACACATAGATGGACTGCGGGGGGATTGGGGTTCGCGGAGAGACCAAGGTTTCCAATTAGTTTTTGCAGAAAATCCAATTAATTCAATTTAAGAAGTGCGCGAGAACGGTTTTGCCGTTGGATTCACACGTCCACACTGAAGTAAGCCTTCAATCAACTCACTTACGGTATAAACGCGGCAATTCAGCTTTCAGCACGTGCGAAAAGTGCAAAAGCGAAGAGAAAACACTTCATTACGGTAGGCAAATATTTTCGCGAGGCGTCTTCAGGTCCTCTCCTCTCCTGTGGAACCCCGAAATTTGCAGGATTGAGCGCAATTTGCCTCTTTTAAAGGGTGCGATTGAATAGTTTCAGTTGGAATAGGACGACCCAATCAGCGGAGAACCTGAAACAAAACCAGTAGCAGCAATAAGCGGAATGATCAGGCAAATAGCGCCAAAAGCGCATAAAACGGAGTCGTAAAATTCGCATCACAATAATTAAAAACAAACGAGACAAAAGGTCATAAATACCTTAAGCTTTCGGCCTCGGGCGTTTCTGCCTCTCGTTCTCTCCCGCCACTACAACCCGGTCGGGACGCCCCGAGATACTCTACAACCTTCCTTCCTTCCTCAGCCCCTGACATCGTCGTCTTCTCTTCTCATCCGTTCAGATCACAATGTCGACGAGAAACGCTGTCGGTCGCCGCCGCGGCCACCGCAACGTCGCGGCTGACTGCTCCGCTCTCTCGCTCGCCCTCTCGTCGCTTCCTCTCCTCCCCGCGCTCGGAGGCCACGCGTGCGTCTGCGTCTTCTTCTCCGCCGCCGCCGCTGTGTGTGGGAGCGAATAACAGCGGAGAAGTTCGCCGTCTGGCACTGCGCCAAGCGGGCACGCCGCCGCCATCGGACATCCCGCTCGTCGCGCGGCGCTCTCCGCGAATCCGCGGTTCTCTCGCCTGCGGCTGAGTATCACGCCCGTTGTGGCGGTCGACGCGCAGTTAACTACGGTATCGCGCGGCAAATCGGAATTTTTGATTGTTCCCTCGCGTGCCAATTGTCGCGGAGAGGTTATAAATCTCCGCTCGCTCCGCCCGCGGCGGCGGCGCGAAATGTTGCGAATGAAGCCTCGGGATTTTATGTGTGTATGCGTGTGTGTGTGCCTCGCGTGCCTCGATTTGCCTCTACGGACGCTTCTTGTGTCTCTCGATAAATCGTTTCCACATGTATGGAGCGGCGGCAGAAGCTGAAGAGGAGGAGGCGACGGCCAGATGCGCATTTCGCTCATCGTTTGACACCTGAAACAGACGCGTTAATTAGAGGAAACACTCTCCGCGCACACGTTCAGTGGTTGCGGCGCGTTCAACGCGCACCGAATCGCCCCTGTCGCCGCTTCGGTCATGCTTCTCCGATTTCAGCGGCGACGACGGGTGCCAGTTGACGGAAAATTTGGCGCGCGACCAAAAATCGAAATTACGGTAGACGAACTCATTCGTCACGGCGCGGCGCGTTGTTCGCGGTCAACATTCGGATTCGATAAACACAAAATTCAATTTTTCCATCGCGAACACGCCAGCGCAACGGTTAATAGCTCGTAGATCGGTGTCATTTGCACGTCAGAAGCGATTGTCCGAAGAATCGCGATTGACACATTGGCACAGGACTTTATCGAGAATAACTTTGAAAAACGCTCTCACGAGATTAAAAGTGCATCGAATCGCGGCCGCTACAGTAGCCCGGAAGACGCCGAAAACAGAATCTTTGGTCATTCGCGGCTGCTCGGAGAACGAAAAGACGAAAATAATCTCCAAAGGGGCGAACGACTCGGAATTTGGAACTTGTTTGGCAACTGATGGCTCGACGACAACGACGACGAAGAGGACGTCGTCGTCGTGTGTCCATAGGCCCAGAAATACCAGAGTGGAGATCGAGGAGGCCGAGGCGCGCCGCCGTCGCAGCCGCTGCGCCGCTGGAAGACGCGGTCGCGTATGGCGACGCTCTCTTCGCTTCTCTCCGCTCGCTCTCTTCCCACTTTGTTGTGTTGTGTTCGGCCAAAAATTGACAAAAATCGCACTTTTGAAGAGAAGAAAGAACGGAAGGATGTTTTCGGGAGGGATTTGACGATTTTTGAGGGGATCTGACGAGGAAAACAGCGAATTTGGAGGCGCGCGTCGTTTATCGTGGCTGTTCGCACTGAATCTGTGTTGTTTTAGATTCTGCAAATGGGATTCTCGAGTGCGTGGAAGCTGGCAGGCGGAAAAGCACCGAAAGAGGCAACAACAAAGACAACGCGGCGACGGTGATGAGAAGATCGAATGGGAGAAAATATTTGCCCGCAGGCCGTCATCGTCTAATCTTACGCGCCGTCGTTGTTTATGATGCGCGTCGGTCGGTGTCGAACCGGCCTCGCCTCATCGTGAATCCAAACAGACGACGACTCAAACAATTCCCAGCTCCTCCTGCTGTTGCTGACACGACGCCAACGATGACGACCGACGGACGGACGGACGACGACGACGACGAACGAAACGTGCGGGTAATAAAACAGTAATCGTCGTATTTTTGTGTCCCCTGGGCAAGTTGCCAAATGTGAGTGTTTGCGGCGATAGCGACGTGTGTGGTGCTCGATCAGTCGATAATTGTTTGGCGGCAACGCAGCTAGCGACGCCGCTTCGGCGCCAAAAACGCCCTTCGAGTGGCGAGCGAGTTGTTGACGACGGCGGCACACAGGCGCGGGAGAAGACGCGAAGGAGAGGGAGAGGAATGGGGCTGGGCGGCGTCGACCGAACGCACCCAGCGCAGAGAGGAAGCGAAGAGCGTTTCGCTGATCATCGACCTCGACGGCGACGGCGGCGGCGACGACGCAAAGACGCGGAGAGCTCGAATTATTAGCATAAAAACGAATCAGGCGAGAAAAAAGCGGCGAATTGCCGCTGCGGTCGGTCAAGGGTCGAACGCCGGCGCCTGGCGAATGCAACTGTTCGCCTCGCTCGTCGTTTTCGCTAAAATAATATTTTGACAGACGCGGCAGCGGCCGTCGTGGAGCGCTGGAGGAATTTCGGTTTTCGAAAAGCGCTTTGGAGGAGAGAACACTAGAGATTAAAGGCGAAAACAACCTAATTATGAACTGTTTTTGTCTCCTGCGTCGTCATCGTCGGTCGTCGCCGCTTGCTGACAGACTGGGTGAACTATAAACACTCGCTCGCTCGCAATAAGCCAAAGACGGCGCTTTCAAGATTGCATCTCTGTTGTGTCGCGCGCTTCAATTATCTCTAATGAACGCGAGGAGAAAGATCATTCGAAATTCTGCAGAAATCGAGCAGCGCAGCCATCATGGCGCGGCAACGTAGCACCGCGGGGTGTCGGGTGATAAAGTGACGCACGAGGGCGGTCAACCGTCGCAGAATCCGCGCACCCAAACCACTCTCCGTTTCCATTATCGCCCTTAACCAACCGAACACACGAATGCATTCATTCATTCACTCGCTCGCTCTCCGCCACTCTTCTCCGATCTCGAAATGGTCCACCGCCACAAGCTACCGTAATCTGCGGCGTCGTCGTCCCAAGCCAAACAACAACTCGCAATCTTTTGAATAGAGTAACTTAATACGTACAGAAAACTGGTGGGCGCGAGAAGTGCGCTGAGTAGCGAGTACGAACGGTGGTGGCAAGCGAGTGGTGATCGAGGAGGGAACGGGATTTACGAAAGACCACCCGCTCGTTGCAGCCGCCACCCACTCCGCGACCACTACTCCCCGTGTTCGCGCGCAACGTTCCGTTTCTGTCATTAACCTTAAAAAGGGTCGTAAAATTGGCCGACGTTAGGCAGAGCCGAACGTCATTCTACGGGCGGACAACTTGAAAAGCTTTCGGCTTAATTGCCGATCGCATCGAGCGAGTAAATCATCGCGGCGAACGGAAAACACGGCGCCGGAATCTTCGTTCCGACCCAAACGAGAAGCTATTAATATGGGCGAAGGTATGCGCTGCTTTGCGGCGCTCAGATGGCCCTGATTGCAGGCTTGGAGGGACGAGCGGCTCGGAATCTTCACTTTCAACGCGCAAAAACACGAAACGAGCTTTGCTCTCGCGAGCGACGTCGTTTTCGCGTTTCGGGCGTTTTTGTAATCCCCGTCTGTCAACGTTCCAAGCGCCGTGTGGCATTCTGCCAGCGCGAGATTACGACCCCAGTCACCCCATGTGTCAACGTTCCGCAAATCGCCGACTTTTTGAAGTCTAATCCTCTCAGCAATCGTTCGTCTCCTCCTAAAATAATGCGAAAAGCTTACCGTTCGAGGCTTCGAGGCGGATCGTCCAAGTTCCGGCGAATTCTCCGCTCCAACGGGCCGCCGCTTCCGAAAGTCCCCATCTGCGAAGACGTCATCGGAGCAATTGTAACTCTCTTATTCCGTAGTTAGTTGCCGACAACGACATTCGACGATCGACTCTCCTCTCTCGGGGCACTCCGCTGCTGCTACTCGAGTCGATCGCCGTTTTCCTTCCCTCGTTCTCTGACCCTCGGCGCTCGGGGCGCGGCAGACACGACGCGGCGTCAATGCGTCGAGCGAAAATAGCGCGCGCAGGGCGGAGTCGCAGACGCCCGACACTCGCTCGGCGCTCGGTGGTTCGTTCGCTTGGCTACACGCCAAACGATCGCGCCCAAACTGGTGTGGACCCGGGCTGCACCTTGGAGGCCCGATTTCCAGGGAAGCGCGAATAATCCGACTGGGAATTGGGGCCGAGGAAGCGCTGGTAGCGGAAGCCAATTAATTAGGCAAAGACGCCGTGTGCGCGCGCCTGAATAAGACGCGCAGAACGCGAAGACACCGATAATAATGTAATTATCGAGTGGCGTGCGCGAAACAGCGCCCGCTGCTCATCCATCATCCGCGTGTCTCCGAGAGTACTATCAGAAGGAAGGAACGGGAAAAGTGCGTCACGCGAAGGCCGGTTGGTGCTGGCAGCGTGCCATGGCGATACGGGGAGAGGCGTACAAAAACGCGATGATGAATGCGGTCGCGGATCGAGATCTGAAACGCGCGGAGAGATGGAAAAATGTTTGATGTTTGGTTGCTTGTTACACCCCGCGAAATCGAAGGCTGCAGCCCGCGGGCTACGGTAGTTTAACGAGTTTGTTTGCGTTTTCAATTTTTGGTTCTTTTGCAGAGATTGGACGCCAGCGGATGAGCGGAGCGGATGATCTACGCTGAATGCAGACAGTTTGGCACAGTCTAGACAGAGCAACAATCGCCGCTTCTTCGAGTTTCGCGAAACGTGGAAGAGGAGGAAGTGGAGGAGCACAACAGCGCAATTAGTGCGCTGCGCAGAGCGACTTTTCCGTGTTGCCATCAACCGCAGCAGCACACCGACGAAGAAAAATAGAACGAAGAAGAGAGAAAAGTGAAAAAGTAGCGTGAAAATCGATGTTTGAAACCGGCGCCTCTTCGTTTTCTCCTCCCGGCCGGACGCGGAGACGACTGTGTGATAAACACGAAAAACGAACGAACGACGGTTGAGGAAAGAAGGAGAAGGCGTGAAACGTGGGGATCAGGTGCTGTGCGGGGTTTTCCAAGCAGCAAATGCACACGATTCGGGGTGTTTTGAAGTCGGCGATTGTAGCCTGTAACGTAGTTCTCGAGCACATGAATCACTTTTCAAAGGCAGAACGAGTTTTCCCAGCTGCTGAGGACAAAAACAATCTTTGTGGGACTCGCGGGGAGTGAGAAATCGTCTGCAAAGTGACGGAATTTGATTGTTGATCGCGCTGCGTGGCAAAATGGCGCAGAAGATGGCTTTTGAGCCATGAGCACAGGCTACGCGTTGACTATCTCAGAGAATGCGAGTTCTGACGCACAGTTTGGTCCTTCTCGGGGCGAACTTTCATCAATTTCCGTCCAGAATAATCGAAAAACGCATTTTTCAAAATGTCCAGATGAAAAGCCGACTTGACCAAACATCGCAATCGCACAACAAGCAGCTGTTCGGCTGAGATTGAGGCGGCAAACTGCAACTCCAACTCTTGGCCCATATTTCCAACAAACCCATTGGCAATTCTCAGCCCCAAACGCCAGAACTGACCATACACTGACCAGAACTGACCCATCTGGCACCCGCCACACACAACATACACATGTATACAGCGGAATCGCACTCGCTCGCCCGGGGCCAAACATTTTGCAGAACATATACACATTCGGCGGTCCAGAACGAACCGATTGAGTGTGCGTGAGCGAGTGCGCTCTTTCGCATCGCCATAGGGGGCCGCAATCGGCGTCGTCACGCATCAGCGAGTTTGTTCGACTTCGTCGTCGCCATCATTCTCGTCGGCCCACGTAATCTCCTTTGCGCGCACGACAAAACGATATCCTATCTCTGCTCTGGGTCCTTCCGAGTCGCTCCGCGCTGCTCTGTTCTGGCCCCACGATTCGCACTTTGGACCGTCGGAAGCCGTCGTCGACATGACGTCTTCTTTGATTAAAACGCGCGCATGAATTATGATCGCGATTATTGTGCACCCGGGGCTTCTTTGCCAGGAATGTTTACGAGTGCGCGCGCCTTCGCGGGGAATCTGAAGGATTTCGAGGCTGCGAGCTGGCGTGCGCCTCTATAAACAGAGAACGCGTTTATGATTAACAAAAGATTACTAAACACGAAGTGCTTAGAGTCGTTTGCGTGTTCGACCGACGCGAACGCGACATCGTCGTCCCAAATCTCGGAGATAAATTCAATTTTCAAGTGGAAAACAAAAGTGCGCGCGAACGACGGAAATCGGAGCTCCGCTGAAAGCGCGAGTGGCACGCTACAGTGTCACGCACTCCTTGATTTCGCGCGCTAAGAGGATCCTCCGGAGATGCTTGATTCTCCAAGTTGAGTTGTTTGCGACAATTTCTGACTTTTGATGCGCTGTTCGCTTGCGAAGACCTAATTACCGCGCGCCGCTTCCACTCGTGAGCTCCAATCTTTGCTTCTACTTACAAACACAAGTGCCTGCTTGACCGATGACATCAAATTGCCTGTTTTTGAGGCTCAGAGTCGCGTAAACACTCGTTTTACAACCGCCTCCTTATCATATAACAAACTGAAAACTCACCTCTCGCGCTCGACCGTTCCACCATCGCTGTCCGCTCTGTGTGAGTCGCTTTCTGAAAGCGAACGCGAAGAAGAAGACGGATGATTAAGGAGTTGAGTCAGCACTCGCGCGCGCACGTCAGTCGCTTCACGCGGCGCAATTTCGCGACACTTGATCAGCATAATCGCTTCCTGTACTTTGGGTTGCGGATCGGCGCAGCCGACGTGCCGCGCGTCTAATTGGCGCGCGCACGGAGCGTCCAGGTGCGGCGACGGAGGGAGAAGAAAGCAAAGTAGCGAGATGATGGAGCGCACTAACAACCGCGCCAGATGGCTTCGAGCACTTGTTAATCGCGCGCAGAAAGCGAGCGAGCGAGCCATATGGACGACGACGTTCAATGTTGCGACGGTCGATGTAACAGATCCGCTCCTGCCGCTTGTTTTGCTTGGGGACCGTCGTGTGCGCGCGCGGTAAACACGTTTTCCGGAGTCATTGCGTATACGGTAGCGAGAGGGAGACGATCACACTTCTGGAGCAGCGCGGGGATTCACCACAAGCCGGCGAGCAGGAGTTATGTTAAATGACTAAATCCACTTAGGACCGCGGCTGGAAATTTGATATTTCTTATAGCCGCAATCGGGGTCTTCGATTGCTTACCGCGACTGCAGAGTAAACAAACACCTCTTACAGCGACATCCTGTTTGAATGTCCCCACGGCTACTTGAAAGTCTTTTTGCGCGGCGTGAAAACAAGGTGAACGCAATCGTTGGTTTGTTAGAGGACGTGGGGCCGATTGCTCGCAGAAAACTCCAAATTTGGATTCGCACGAAGTGAGAGCGCGAGGGTCGGAATCCTCTCCCCGGAGTCACCCTCTCCTCAACCCAGCAAGCGCCAATCTGCGCGCTTCCGAGAGCCCAGGCGCGACTCCTCCCTTCGGAGGCGTGTCGACGAGTGACACGTAAAGAGACAAATTGCCCACGGCGCCCGTAAAATGGCATTACTGTATGTATCGGCGGGGGAATTACAAATAGCCGCCGAATAGCGCACGACCGCCGCGCCTGGATTACCGGATTTGGCGATGTTTTGATTGTCGACACGAAGTCAAATGGACGCAGTCGACCGAGAAGTTATGACACGAGTGGCATTCCACGCGCGCACGCTCTCCCTCCACAGCGGCGTCGATTGTGGCATTCGAAGGGTTGATTGATGGCGGAAAAGGTCATAATAACATGGATTTGCCGCGGTCGGATTGAATTCGAAGGTGCCGAGGGAAATCGCCCGCGCTTTGACGCGTTCGAACGCCGCCTTTTGTCCAAAATTCTAATTAAATCGCGCGCCGGGCCAGGCAGATTACCTGCCGTAAACAGCCGCCGATCCACCGTAACCGCCGCGCGAGCTGTCGTTTCATAACAGATTCAGAAGTCGTCAACAAGACCTCTTTGCGGCAGAAGCTCGGAGACGATCGGCACAACGAAAACAGTTCCTCGCCGCCTAGCAACCCTCCGCGAGGCGAATTTCGGATGAAGAAGCCGAGAGACGTCGTTGTGAGTCACTTGGGACGACTTTCCGCGACTTGGCGACACCTCCACCGACATCTATTCTTCTCGGTGCGCGAATTCTGTTTTCACAACAGATTTGGCGCGATCGGACTGAACGGAGGGCGATATGAAGTACAAACAGAGCGTGTGGAGAAGAAGAAGACGCGAGTGAGTAGTGAGAAGGGATGTACCGTAGCTCTGCGCTCAAAAAAGTGGAATTACGAAAGGTTGGTCGGGCGGACGGAGGTGCGAGGATTTCGAAAGGGTTGCGAAACCTCGGGGGAGCGAGAGGAGGAAATGGACGGCGATTTATGCGGATTCTAACGGAGAAGGAGCTTCATATCGCCTTTTTGTAGCCTCGCGGAATACGTCTCAGTCTGCATGCGGAACAAACGTAGAACACGCCAGGGTCATAAATCTAAGGCTGAAATTCATTTCTGCCTGATATGCGCACATTAATCAACGACACGTTCGCACAGACTACTGCCTAATGCTGGAATTTGCTCAAAGTAGGGAAAACCCGTGGGGAAGAAGCCAACGTGATCAAGTTTCGAAGCTGAGGGCTCCTGTGGCCCCCTCTAGAGACGAATAAACGTGAAAACCAACGAAGGAAACAGATGGAGTCGGCCGAATTTGGAGCAGATCAACGCGAAGATGGTAGCGCGCATGAGTTTTACCGGCAGCCCAAACAGAGCCGCGTGAGTCGCTACAGGAGTTTTCGCCTGAATTCGCCTCACTGAAGCGCCAACGTTTAGATTAGGAAACGGAAATCAACGAATGAATTTGAGTTCGCGTGCTCCTTTTGGCGAATGCTCAGTGCAGGTCGCTTGTGCAGGCAGTCGCTACCAAAGCACTCAAGATCAGGGCCAGAGGCTTCTCCTGTTGACCAATTTCTTGAGGTGTTGACAATTTCTGTCATTTCGGGCATAAAAATGACGTTTTCACGTGCTTTCTGACGTCATTTGTGCCTTTAGAAAGGCGGGAAAACGGTATTATCAGGATTTCAAAGGACTACCGGGCCTCGAGGGGCATCCCTTCAGTACACACGAACTACGCATGGAAAACGCCACTTAGTTCAAATGCAACACACAACAGATAATCTCTTTTCGTTCCATTCACTGCCCGGTGATGTTTGTTGGCTCCCTGATCCAATTCCTCGGTCATTTACAGCCCAAAAACCGCTAAATCAACAAAGATCACAAAGCAGCTCGTCGCGGGAAAACGTTCCAAAACGCGGTCGACTAATTGTTGGAACAGCAGCGCCACTCGCTCGCCAAGAAAGCGGCGGAGGAACGCTGTCGCTGACAATTGGTTTATCTCACGCGGCGGCGGCGGATACACAAAAAATTAACGAACAAAGTGCAAACCTATTTGGGAAGCGACGACGGAAGCGATAAGCGAGCGAAGAGCATCTCGAGGCTCATTAGAATGCAGCGCGTTTCCTGAAACCGGGATGAGAAGACCAATCATCGGAACTAGTTGCGCCGCCGCCGCCGCCGCCGCCGGAACGGGACAAAAGCGGGCGCAGAGCGCGCGCAGAACAGAAGAAGGAAGAGGAGGAGGACAACACGCGGCGCGCGCGGACTGAAAACATCAACGGACAATGTGTAAACACACACTCACGGCAAGAGGCGTAAACAGCTCTTCTCAAAATGGAAAATATCATTTATCGCGATACGAATTAATGTAAAATCGATAGTTTGCAACGTTTCACACGCTAAATGCTTTGTGGAAGACGGTTGGGGTTGGCGCGGAGCCAAACGGCGAACGAGGAAAACAAAGATGCGCTTGATAACAACGGATACAGTAATCAGTCTTTGATCTATCGCCTGTCAGCTCCAACCAAACACCGACCGCCTCTGCTGTTGGGTCAAACTCCCTCTTCGAGTATTTTGATGGACGAGAGGGGAAGGAGCACCAGATTCTGCTAGGATTCAGGACTGAAGACGTGGATTTATGGTCTTTGATGCCTGCGGACTCGTACTCATTGCACTGTGTACTTGAGGGTAATCCGCAAACGCCTAATCCGCGCTTTTTTGATGAAAACGCTCAAAGATCTGACCAAAAGGATCGAATTGAACGCATCGACGCCTTCGTGAAGCCTTTGGCGTCTTGAAAATCCGCCCATCGCTTTAGAATCACATCGAAAAACTTAATTTCGCTTCGCTCCGCTCTGCTAGCAACTCATTCGCACCAGAAGCTTCGGTCAGCTACCGTGCATCCTCCTTCAAACCCTCAAAAAACCTTTATGACCCGGACGCCTTTCCTTTTCCCTCAAATTGCCGTGTTTACACAAGAGAACACGATGCGCGCGACGTCTACTCTCCGTTTCGCCGACAGAATTTATGGCAACTTTACGGCATAATTATATTGTTGTACGCGGCTACTGTAATTACGTCGCGCGACTCTTTGTCGTCGCACTCAACCGCGACAATCGCGCGCCACGACGACCACAATTTCGAGCGGCGGCGAATTTCGCCTCATTCGATCCAATTTCGCGCACTCGGGCCTAAAACAACACAAAATGGTGATGTGCAAACAGCAGCAGCAGCGCGGTGCATGAGCGCAGGGCGCAAAAAGCGATGCGACCACCCGCAGCGAAAGAGGAGACGAAAATGGATTGTTTGAGTAAATAGAGGCGGCCGTTCGCGTGGAGCTCCGAATCAGGCGAAAGGGGAGACGACGGAGCCAAGGGGCGATCTTTCAAAAGTCGAGAATTGACGCGCGGCGATTCGAGTTTACGATCGGCAAACTTCGAATGCAAAAGTGCACCCGACGGACATCCTCCATACGTCTTCGCCGGGCGCGACCGTCAGCCTTCGACGCCACTAAATACTCTTGTCATCGACGACGACGGTGAGTTGTCGCGCTTTAATTGCCGCCCCGAGGCCGTAATTGCGAATTGCGCTTTCGATGGCGATTCCGATCGCTCGTCCGGGGCGCTGCGACGAGTTATGAGTTACACGAGAAGTGCGTTCCGAGGTGAACGCGACCATAAATCACGCGGTAAACGATTCTGCAAAACGCGGGCAAAAGCCTGTGGGAGAGTAATGGGCATGTGCAGAGTTATGAGGGCAATTGGGATACGGTAGTTTAGAGTGGAGAAGCGGCGATGAATTATTCATCAGAGCGGTGCGTTCATCGAGAAATTGATTTGCATTCAGGTGAGTGAGTCACTGGAAAACATCGCCGCACAGAGATCAACCGCAGTTGGGTCTTCAGGGAGGGCAGCCAGAGCATACAGTCAGCTCTCGCTTGTATGGAGTCCTCAACTCCCTCCCTGAGGCATCAAGCTGCAACTCACAGTCCCGTTCTCGACCCGGCGAGCTGTAAATCTCCTCCTCTGGCCCGCCATGCGGCAATTCGGTCGTCGCCATTGGAGAAGTCAATAAAAGTCCGACTTAATGGGTCTTGCCGCGATAGGCGAAACCGGCACGAAGTGAAAACAGCCAACTTTCCGGCGCTTCGGCCGCGAATGCAACATTAAGAGGTTTGGTTTTGGGGCCACGAGGGGCGCCTTCGTCCCACCCTTGTCAGTGTGCTAACGTCGTGGGTGGGCGGGGCCGTAAGCGACCACTGATCGCCGCCCGAACGAAGGCGGAATCGCATTATTTTTGGTTGGCAAGAAGCCAGTTTCTTCTCCTCTGATTAGCGGCGGCGCGCCATCCAAGTGGAGGAGCTGGAAGTGGTCGTTGATTAGTGGGGGATAAAGGATGGGTTACTGTAGCACAGGCAGATCCATCAAATGTTTATGAACACGCACGCAGAGCGTCCCAATAAATCAAGTTCGCCTCAGGGAAGTCGCTATCGCCGGTGGAAATCAGAAAACAAACTCTCTGTTCTCCGCGGCCTCCAATCATTCATCAATTTCTGCGAGGAGGAGGCGGCGGCCGCCGGCCCTAACCGCAACCGTGAACGCGCGCGTGAGCGAGTGAGGGGCACCCATAAGGACCTAAGGGATTTCGCAAATCTCAAAGCCATTTTCAATCTGCTGTTTGTTCCTTAACGTTTAAGAACCGTTTCACGCATTACGACACACTTGCCGCGCCGAGGCGTTCGCTTTTGCGACATTTTCGAGGGCTGAAAGAGCGTCGAGGGGTCGTTTTAGGGCTGCAGAACGAGGCGGACGGGCGGAAACGCGCATTGGACATGTGTAGCCGGTGAAATTAGGGTCAGGTAGCGAAACTGATGGATTTTGGAGTGAAGAGAAGCCGAAGTTGGAGATCCAAAACAGCTTTTCTGTTTGTCGCAAACTCGGCGCCAATCAGAAGCCGCGGAACTCGGAGTACGTTGCGTTCTCAGGCGCGTAATTCAATTCGTCGTGTTTGACTGCTGAAGCGATCACCACTCCAGGCCTAATTTCAGTTCGGTTCGATCGGCATCCTTTGGATTAGCGAGAAAATCAGCAAATTGGAGAACAACTCGGCAATTGAGCGCTGAAATCAGAGATTGGATCACGTTGTTCTTGCAAGATCTGAAAATAGCGCAGAGCTTACAGGAGGCCAGGGAAGTGCGCCTCTCTTGAACTCGAATGACCGAAAATTCGGCCAAGCAACCGCATTCGCCGCCAAGTGAAGCGCGTTTTGGTTGAAAAGATGCCCAAAATTCTGTGTTTCCAGAATTCCACCGCATTCAAGCAGCTGTTTCGTGATCTGAATCCAATTGCTCCTCTCGAACCTTCGTTCCTCGCCGGCCGCCGAAAACAAAAGTGCGTTCGGCGAGATAACTTTGACGCAAATCGCTTTTTTCGCGCCAAAGTGCACCCACTCAACCTTTCTTCATTCGTCGATCCTGCAATTGGCACGTGAAAGCCTGAAATTACAATGCCAAACAAAGAAAGACATCGATTTCTCCAATTCCTCCGCTTCTGCTGCTGCTGCAAACCTAATTCTGCCGCTTCCTTATCGCGCATTCATCTTAATTATCGGACAGAACATCCCGTGGAGCCTCTAATCCATCGTCTCGGCTCCAATTACAAAGCGCCAGTCCGAATCAGGCGCCCGCAAATGTGTCATTCGTCACGCGAGGCTCCTCTCCCGCTCGCTCGCTTCATTAGTCAAGTGAACTTGAGTCGTCCTTTGCTGGTCACGACTCAAAAATTGGTTATCGCGCGCGCATGCGCTTTGTGCGTGTGACGAGCGCTTATTATGCGTGCACATGTTGACATTTGTATTCCGCTCGGATGCTTTTTGCGCACTGCTGCCGCCCGCAGACCAGCGCGTGGACACGGCCAGGGAGAGGGATTTGCAGTCGCAAAACGGTCATGGAGGAGAGCGAGGGAGAGGACGGGAGCACAACAACAACAACAACAACAACGGATATTGTGGTTAGCGCGTCACGCGTGGAGATTAAAAGTGGTCGACTACCGGAGGAACGAATCGGTGGGCAAACATCCGAGAAGGAAGGATTCATCGGGCGCGATTGACGGGAAGAAAACAGCGACTTTGACTTGGACACTTGAAGCGCGTGTTGTAGAACGCCTTCTAGGTCAACGGCGCTCATCGAAAGAGTTAAACCGTGGATACGACTGCTTCATTTGGAAATTGAGGGTTTGAACTGCAGAAGTCAATATTTCCAGCTGTATTTTGCGGAATTGGTGGCCGCCTACGGCCTGACGGATAGAGACGCTATGCTTCTACTGCGATTCACTTTCCACTGCGATCACATGAATCTGTTGACCACGTTTTGACTCCCAACGTGGCACGTCTTGCAAATCATTGAGGCAAGCGCCTCTACGAAGACAGAGCCTTGCTGGCGCTCTTCTCAGCTCCACGATCGCCGGCTGCTTGGAGCGAAGATAACAAAAAGTTTCAAATTGCTTCAGGCCGATTTGTTATCTTAAATGCCACACGTTGCGCCACTTCATTCCGCCAACAACTGCGTTCTGGCCTGCAAAACGCCATCAATCAACAAAATGCGGCGATTGCCCTGTGCAGCAGCTCCAGTGCTTCCTGCCTAACGTCACCTCATTCGTGTCACTGCACAGCAGCAACACCTGTAATCCATAATTCACAAGTTCATTTCGTTCTACAACAACGCGAGGCGTCGCCGCCTCCTTCCGGAGACCGCGAATCGGCGAACGCCGTGCGCGCCCTGTGGAACCGTCGTTGGAAGGCGTGTGTTGTAAACAAGGAGACAATCGCGAGAGCCAAATGGCATCGAAAAAGCGCCACCGTTCATCTGCAACACGATCACGCGAGCGGGAGATGGATGCATCGCGAGATTATCAATCAAATTCAAAAAAAGTTTTGGAAGAAGTGAGATTAATTGCTTTGATTAAGTGCCGCGAGGCGAGCGAGTGCATCAGCACACGGAGAAGACGCTCTGAACACCCCAATTGTTGGACAAAAAGCGAGATTCGGAAACAACCGGGAGGGAGCGGCTAAACGAAGGTTTGCAGTGGAGAGAGAGCGCATCTTGTGCGCCGAAAGCTTGAGATTCGAACGTGAGGCTTGATTCCTGAGGCCTCAAAAAGAGCCGAGAGCAGCATTGTGCTATAACGTGCTGCCTGCAGATCTAATACGGAAAGGAGAGCAATTTGCGAAATCTGAGTGACCTTCGGAGTTGATTGTCTATGAAAGTGATCCATTAAGTGTTCGCATCGGTTATGCACTTCCCGCGCGGCGTCATTTCGCCCAAAAACGCGACCAAAAAGGGCCGACTGTCCATCATCACAGCCTTCAAGGTCGTCAAGCGGCACTCAAACGGCCACCAACGTCGTCGCCTCGTGAGGCATCGTAAAAATTTGCAAATCGCTTTCATAATCGCCTTGGCGTGTGATTACCGTTCCCCCCGGCGAGCGCGCGGAAAAAGGCGAAACGATTTGGATGACAAATGCGATCGGTTCGCGGAGTCGACGTCGCGCGACGTGTCGCAGAGGGGCGAAGACGGATTGCCGAAGGGAGACGAACGCCGATAGCGAAGATTAGGGTGACGATAGACGGATTTGGGCGTCGGACGCCGAGACGAGTGATCAGAGATTGCGATCCGAGTTGTTATCACAGCGCTGCGGATGCACTGCGAATTGCAACAGGCTGAGCGGTGCGCAAAAGTGACCTTTTATGTTTGAATCTGGCTTGAATTGACCTTTGTAGGCAATTCGATCGACGCCGAGAAACCGAGAGGGGTACGGTAACTGAAGGATAGCGGCGTCTTTACCACACGATGCGCCATTTGGGTCGTGAAATATGAGTTTTCGCTCCTCAAGCCGCAAACAAAAACAAGCGACAGCGGCAGCTGAAGCGAACAATCTCATTTTTTGTGTCCGCGAACGACTCAACGATCACTCTCGGTCGTCCGCGGTGTTCGTTCGGTGGCGCGCGACTTTGGCAGAGGGCCAGGAGCCGATTCTCGCCAACGGTTGGCGTTTTTCCAACAGACGCAGAAATAAAGTGATCGGAGAGGAGAACGAAGGGGACGAGCGCAGACAAACACGCGAGAAAACGCGAAGGGCGGCGTCGACGCGGAGAATTCGCATACACACATGTGATGAGTGCACTCTGAGCAGAAATTGAAGCAACCGGTTGCTGGAGGGACCGTCTTATTGTTGTCGCAGATGTCGGGAATCGGAAATTATGAGTTTCCGCACCTGAATTCGGAACGATTCGGCAAAAACACGACAAAGAAGCGACGAATTCGCGCCGAGCGGCCAAATATTCAAGTAACCAACAGTTGCCAAGCGAAGCCGCAGATTTATGAAGATAGATTGACCGCAGGTGATGTTGCCTTTCGCTGAATTGATCCATCTACGCGCCGAACGACCTCTTCCGCCCTAACAGCATTGATTGTCATTCCGGCTATGACACCAATTAGCGATTCATGACCTCCACGTCATCCTCCGCTTGACGCCTCCATAAATAATAAATGCCCCGGACCTCCCAAGTTGCGCTCCTTTCCAATTAGAACGAAGGCCCGAAGACAATCGCGCTCGAACGCCAAGAATCCACGTTCATCGTCCGCCACCGTATCCGTCGACGCTAATCAGTACGTTGTGGCGCAAAGGTCATCGCCGGGCCTCCCGGATTCTCCGCCGCGCTGCCATTCGGGGCGATAATTAATGCGTTCGCATTGTCTCATTTGAGCGAAAGATTAGGCTGATCTCTTGTGGACGCGCGGTCTCAGCGCTCATTGGACTCAATTAACTGCGTCCGCTGGAGAATTGACGAATTAAACAAAGTCATGAGCAGCGCTGACTTGGGAAGCATGAGAAGGGAAGCAGCAGTCGCTGGGGAGATTCCACAATACAGTACTCCTTCTCCAGAGGCCGCGCGGAATCAGAGATTAATTCCAGCTGAGAGCAACGGTAGGAAAGGCGCTCACAGTCTTCCACGCGTCTGTCGAGGCGTCTAGACGACTTGCGCGCTAGCACCAGCGCATCTTCGCGTCATTTGCTGCTGCAGAGTCAAGAACACCCAGTCGGTGAGTGAATCCTCTCTCCCCGCGTGATCCAGCGGCATTTCAGATCCCAGCAGTCGGAGCTCGGCGACATGCGCACTTCGAATCGTTTTCGTCGCTGCGAATCGACGGATTCTCGTGAGTTTGTGGATCCGTCGCCGGACTCATCGCGCTCCCGTTTCAGTGCTCAATTTCCCGATTCAACGCAAATCGGATCGAATCGAAAGCGAAAGCGAGGAGGACAGCACGACGAGCGTCGAGGAGACCTCGTGGGCGACGTTCTCCTCGCTGAATCGCGAGACGCCGCAGTCGGAAGACGCGCGTCGTTACTTCGCTCAGAAGCAGGCGTCCCTCGTCATCATCACCGAGTCGTTCAGCTCTTCAACCACGGAATCCGAATTCTCATTGCCGCGATCGAAAGGTTCGTTTGCTTCAAGGGCGCAAAGAGGAATTTTGTGATTTCAGCTGATCAGATGCCTCTAACGCTGTCGACACTCTCGCAGACTCCCGTGACCACACACGCCGATCCGGGCACCTCTTCCGGCAGCCAGGAGAACTTCAGCGCGCTCTCCACCTACGATGACTTCACTCCGCCGCCCTCGACTGCGTCCGCTGCTTCGTCGAGCGCGGACTCGCGCCTCGCTGGCGGGAAGGACGTGGAGACTTCGTTCTCGTCGACTGCGGACGATTCGAGTTACGAAACGGCGGAATCGGAAGACGACGGACGACTCCGTGGAGGGAAGGAGAGGATGGATTTCCTCTACTCGGACACCGAAAGCGACTCCTCGGAAGACGCGAACAGCATCCGCGAGGAGCCCCACTCCGCCCAGAGCGTTTACTACACCGACAAGCTGACGCTCTGCCTCAACGGAACGTGCAAAGTGTTCGCGTTCGACCGAGTGAACTGCCGCTGCAACGACTCCGATTGGAGCACCGAGCGGCGTTGCGGCAGGAAGAAGCAGAGATCTTGCTCCGTCGTCTCTTTCTCCGCGAAATCTGAGCGAATCTGTAAGTTCTCCTCTGTAATCTGCAAGTTTTTCGCTGTTTGCAGCGAGTTCTCGTCCGATGGTGGAGCCGCCGCTCCTCAACGACAACCACAAGTGGCGCTACGTCGGCGTTCTGACCCACGAAGAGGCGGCAATGACCGTTCGCAGCCGCACCGATTTCCGTCTCTACCACCAATTCGTCCCGGGCGTAAGTTGTCCGTGCGTTTCCATTCAAACTGAGGTTCCCGCGATTACAGATGGACTACAGCGGCGTCGAGCGCCTTCCGTTGGCCGTGGTGTACCAATCATCAAAGAAGCGCATCTTCCACTGGCGGGTGCTTACAGTGGGATTCTTCGAGGAAAACGACGCCGGCGCGCTCTACAAGTGCGACAGCTACTACGTCGAGAACGGAGGACCGACGTGCCGCTCGCTGAACGATCTGCTTGACGTGTACGACGATCACGCCTACAACATCGACGGCCAGATTGAGAGTTTCTTCGTGTTTGGGTGATTTTAGAGCGCGATTTGTGCGCAAAAGAGTTGTCGGTTTATTTGGCGAAAATAAAAACGTACATTCCCATTGTAAAAAATCAAAAGCACACTGGATGCCAAAACCCCCGTAGGGGGTTTTTGCGGCTAGTAATCGGCTAAAGTCCTTAGCGACAGAAATTTAATGCATGTAAGAACGAGCGATGGAAAACAAACAACATGCAAATCATAAGAAATCAAACGTTCAAATTCTGAAAAATAGTCCACGAGTCTATTCGTTGAATTCGGTTTCTCTCTCTTCAACGACAGTTTCCAGAAACCGTCGAGATGGAGTTCCGTTTCCATAAGCGTATCTAAAGAAAGCTACAGCATAAGGTGCAGAAGCAGTTAACCCACCCTCCAGCCATTAAAAGAGCATCAGCGCGTTCACGCAAACTCTGCTTGCTCGGCGTAACCTGCTCGCCGTCCTCAACATTTATCACGACGTGCTTGGTGGGAGTGTCGTACAGGTTGTTGTCTTCCGGAGTCCTCAGCGAAGCCAACGGCATGCGGAGACGAGGAGTGCGGGGAGTTCTTCCCGCGTAGCGTGATCGAGGGCTCTCAAAAGACGAATTGACTATTGCAGAACCGTCCATAGAAGCACCGGGAGACGGCCAAGTCATGTTCGACAGGTTCGACTGACCCTGACTCATCCTACGGGAAAGAGGCTTAATGGGTGTGGTGCGACGGGAGCGAGACGACGAATATACGAACGAATTCCGAGCCGCTGCAAGATAGATTATGAAGAAAAGCCAAGAGATTGATACAACTTACATAGCAGGGTGCCCTGCCGGATTGAATTAGGCTCCGCTGCATACAAAATCAGAGCCATCCGCACGAGTCCGATAATGAAAACGAGCGCAATGCTCCAAACCACAATAATCGGGAGAAGAGCAGATGTCAAGAAAGTAATTGTCCTCATAACCGTGGCGGCCTTGAGCACAAAGTACCACCTCCCCTGCTCAACCAGGAACATCAGACTCGAGTAGCACGCAGGGAAGAGATAGAAGACGATCTGAAAATAAGGTTCACGCACGGCAGCAGAACTCACAAACCAACCATGCACAAATAGAAAGGCACCATCAGCACGAGAGGAGCAATTGTGCGCATCCTGCGAGAGCCATCGCGTCTGATCTGTTTTAGCCCGAATTTGACTCCAAAGAAGGCCAAGAGAGAACTAAACAAATAACCTAGCATTTAAGACACAACCAACAAATCACCTCCAAACGCAAGTTACAGAGATCAACACAACGCCTCCAATTGGAAGCGGCGCTCCCTCAAAATATATCAACTTGTCCCTATGCTGGCCGAAGAACGCATAGAATCCCACAGAACACATTTCAGTCACTCCGGGGTTGAGTTGCTGCGCGTCTTCGACAGCGGCGGAACTACACGCGAGCATCTGCCAGCACGCGCTCAAGATCAGGAACATGTTAGTTGCGTAGAAGAGATTCTGAATCGGAAAATGGGAACGTGCTGGAGATTGTCTGCCTCACCATTACGTTGATAGCGCCGAAGAAGACCGTATTGTCATCCTGTTCTACCTTGATGCGTCTTTTCAGCTCCTTTCGCAGAGCTGACGACTCATTCAGAGCGTCGGAGGTCTTGTCGGCATTCCGCGAGCCGCTTCTGGTGACGCGCTTACAAAGTCTTCGGAACGACTCAGTCACCGGCATATTATGTGCCTGGGAACCTGAAATAAGGTCTCATTATAAAACTCCATTTGCTCAAATAATACTGAAAAGAAGCTACGTGGTGCCACGCAAAAGCAATCGGAGTTTCTTGAAAACAACTTCGACAAACAATCTCAAATAACTTCGCTAACAATTAAAGAAGTTTCGACTTCTGCAAACCCAAAATGCGAGCGAGCAACTGCAATCTGCAAGCAAACTCGCAAAGATGGTCCCGGAGTGAGGTACTGTATGTCCAGACTGTTCGTTGCTAGACCGAAACTATTGAAGCGATATTCTAAGATTCAGATGATTGCATCGTGTTAGCCATCGTGTTAGAAAGTCTATCAAGACGAAGTAATCCGAACTGCAGTTCTTGATGTAATCTTCGATAAGACTGTTGAAGAGCCGCGATTCTGTCCCATCTACAGCGATCTTTGCATGGCCCAAGTGCGAGACGAAAGGAACAAGGAAGCTAGAAGAATTAATCGATTTAATCCCGGATAAGTTTGCTAGCCATGTAATAAACATATCATAGTACCTCGTGATATCTCAGAACGAGCATAGAAAGAAAACAACAACATAGTTATATGGTATCATTTCCGTTTATTCATCAATTCATGCCCTTTCTTCAGTATTCATAGGTTGAGTTGAAGTCAGTGATCGCGGAGGCCGTAGAGCATGAGTCCTCAGCGTTCTCGATCCAGCCACGCATCATGTACCGCGTATTCTCAAGCCAACGACTGTTCAGAATAGTCTTCAGCTTCGCTCGTTTGCTGACGTCGGGGTGCAACATCGCTAAAATGAGTTCCTTTGACGCATCGCTGATTTGATGGCTTCGAGGAAAACGGATCTTGTGCTCCGTTTGGTAGGCGATCATTTGTTTCGGTTTTCGGTCATCGAATGGCATAATTCCTGAATACAACTAGACGCAGATAAAATGGCACGTGGACGCACCAGTGAGCATAACGTAGAGGATAACTCCAGCACTCCAGATGTCAACTCCGTTTCCACTGTAATCCCTCGATTTCAGAATTTCCAGAGCGACGTAAGCCTTCGAACCACAAAAGGTGTCAGAAATGTCGCCTCGGAACATGAAGCGCGCGAATCCAAAGTCGCCGATCTTCAGATTGTCGTATCGGTCGAGGAAGAGATTCTCGCACTTTAGGTCGCGATGCACGACGTCGATGCTTTCCAGATACTGAAATAATCTTCAGAAATTCGCGTTTGAGTCGATTTCTCCTACCTTAAGACCTTCAACTAGCTGGCGGAAGAGAAATCGCCCTTCGACCTCGTCGAGTCGTTTCACCTTCTTAATTCTGTTGAGGAGATCGCCATGCTCCGCATACTCCGTGACCATGCATACTGCGCTACCGAGATCGAGGACCTGAAATTCACCTGAATCGTTGAAACCCGCGAACGAATGGAGCTAACGTCGTAGACGCGGACGACATTGTCATGATCCAAGCGTTTGACAATGCTCAACTCGCGAGGCAGAAAGCGACGGACATAGTCGTTGCGCACCCTAAAATCAAAATTTCATAGATTCAATCTGAATCCCAACATACTTACCTCTTGTCGATTTGCTTGATGGCGACTTGGCGATCGTGCTTCTTCGAGAATCCAACGCGAACCTTTGAGAACGATCCATAGCCGATGAGTCCCGTCTCTACATCAATGTCATTCTTTCGGAGCACTTGGATGACGTTCAGCGACGCCTCACTCTCCTGTTGTAATTTCGTGTCTTCTCGCGACGAAGTGGAAGTCGACGACATGTCGAGGATTAGTTGGTCAGTGGAAGCAGTCAGTCAACCTCTATGCGGGGATGACCTCGCTTGGAATGAGCGCTTCTAAGTGAAGCACGACGACCACATCAATGTCTAGACAGAAACGGCGGTGAGAGACAGTTGGGACATGATTCCCCTTGTTCCTGAAGTTCCTGTTTTAACCGTCGGGTTCACCAAATCATGAATGAATCAAATGGAATGAACCACAGAATAACAAACAGTTGATTTTTTTTTACAATTTGTCGTTCCCAATGAGTCGCAAACGCGTTGCATTATATAATTAATCACCATAAAAAAAACAATCTTCGTTTCCGATCTGGTAGAAATGAGACTGCGTGAAGATTCGACCCATTCATGCACGTTGTTTAAAATCACACGTTTTCTCGGTCCCACAACGAACAAATTGACAACTGTTGATACCGTACATGTCGCGTAAACCTAAACTTTTCTTTGACAGCCGTGCCGCCAGTTGATTTTTGTTCTGTGATGTTGTTTGTAGGGGATATTGCTGCGCCTAGAATTTTGTCGCAATTTGAATTTCTGTGGAACGGTGCTTGTGTCGGAAGTTCGATTTTACGAGTGCTTACTGTTCATGTTTCCGTAAAGTTTTTGGGTCCGTTCTTCTGTTCATATTCGGTGACCTTCGCGTTTCAGTGATTTCTGCTTCTCGGTATTATGTTTGCTCTGTTTTCAGAATTAGACAACGCCATGGCAGAACAGACCGAGCGTGCGTTCCAGAAGCAGCCCACTGTCTTCTTGAACCGCAAGGAGTACTTGCAGGGCAAGAGCAAGCCCGAGCGTTACGTCCGCAAAGTCGGACTCGGATTCAAGGCTCCTCGTGAGGCGGTCGAAGGTACTTACATCGACAAGAAGTGCCCCTTCACTGGAAACGTTTCCATCCGCGGCCGCATCCTGACTGGTGTCGTCGTTAAGAACAAGATGCAGCGAACCATTGTCATTCGTCGCGACTACCTTCACTTCGTCAAGAAGTACCGTCGCTACGAGAAACGCCACCGCAACGTTGCTGTCCACTGTTCTCCCGCTTTCCGGTAAGTTCATTTGCACCTGCCTGATTGATCTAAGTATTTTCTAGTGATATTGCCCTCGGAGATGTCTGCACTGTCGGTCAGTGCCGCCCCTTGAGCAAGACCGTGCGCTTCAACGTACTGAAAGTGACGAAGTCTGCCTCGGCCAAGAAGGCATTCAACAAGTTCTAACTACGTTGCATCTGTTGTTTCCTTTTATTCGCTTGTTGTTACAATAAATACGGCTCATTGTTGGTATGAGGCTTAGGCAGTAATTGAGTTTACGATCGACTGTAGAAGGTTTATGCTCTGTTCGGTGTTTTCTGAGTGTGAACCCTAAAAATGGATTATTTTTACAGTAGTGGTTTCGCCAGAAAGTACTGCGTCGAATTATTTTAAAGGTGAGGATTGAATCCATTCTTCTGTAATTAGGGATTTCCCAACTGTTTCCTTTACCGATGAGTGACCGATCGCCTGATGTCGTAGGTCAATAAAATGTATTTGTTTAACTTTTTCCCTCAACGTGATCGATGAAACAAAGTGACCCTCGCAAGTCTGGAAAGTCACATCGAAAAAAAAATCAGTTTCCATCGGTGGCTGAGCGAGCACATTTATTGTAAAGGGCTTAGATCTCTCGAAAACAACGAAATTAATTTATTCCAGCACAACATTAATACTTGAAATTGAGCGAGAGTCCGATCCCTATGATGACGGTGATATCGGCGGCGATGACAAAGACCGCGCCGAGCACAATGCAGGCGAGAAGGTTCGGGGGATTCTTTCCTCTACCGATTTTTCTAAAACGCGAAAGAACTCATGGAATACGGCGAATAACTCACTGCGGAGCCACGTTGGTCTTGCTACCTTGAACACTCGAATCTTGCGCCGTGTCAGAATCCTAAAACATTAAATAAGAAAACGCTGCCAACTCATTTCAACTCACCATTTTGTTGTTCCTGCTGGGTCGTCCCGGCCACTTCCTCTTGTCAGTGAAGGCGGTGGTCGTTACCATCGTTGTTTCGTTCTGGTTGATGACATCGGCTTCGCCGGTGATTCCCATTTCGGTGACATCGTTTGCCTGTCGACGCGCCAGCGTCTCAATCGTCGGAGTGTCGGCCATGATCGACCGTTGTGCGTGAAGTTATCCTTCGCGACTGACCGCCGTCGTCGGCTGACGTGCGTTTCAGATGCAGACAGTGTTGTCAGTAGGCAGACGGAATCGAGTCAGTCACCATTCTCTAATCCCTGACTTTTCGCTGCTGCTGCGAACGAATAATGTGCATGTTGCGATCACCTGCGTATTTGGAAAGCAGAGTCTTGTCTCTATCACTAGGCGACAGCTAGGTTACTACGAATGAAAAGCAACAAATCGGCATTGATAAATATCACATTCGTTTGGGATGCCCATACAGTGACGCTCCCATAACCTATTTGGTTTGCACAAATAAAAAGCCATATCATTTTACGACTCATTGACAAATACGTACGAATAGAACAAGAATCTCAAAAACGACTGGTTTATTCAAAAATGCACCTTCTATGAGAATAATAATGGTTAACTGTTTAATTTCACTGCGAGCTCATGAACTTGGAGACGGCTTTCGTTCCCTCAGAGACGGCGTGCTTGGAAAGTTCACCGGGGAGGAGGAGACGAATAGCAGTCTGCACTTCGCGGGATGACAAGGTCATCTTCTTGGTGAGATGAGTCAGCTTCGCGGCTTCTCCGGCGATGCGTTCGAAGAGATCGATGCAAATCGAGTTGAGGATCGACATGGCCTTGCTGGAAACGCCCTTCTCGGGGTGGACCTGCTTCAAAGTGCGAAAGATGTACGTGTTGTACGACTCGACCTTCTTCTTCTTTCGCACTTTGCGCTCCTTGTCGGACTTCTCAACAACGGCAACGGGAGCCTTGTCCTTCTTTTCAGTCTTCTTAGAGGGAGCCATTGCGTAACTCTGAAACAAAAATAAATGGCGAGTTGTTTTGCAAAAATATGGTAAACGCGTAATAGTGACATGTGATAGGAGCAATGGTAAAACGATCCACATTATGCTCGATATTATAAGAAACGCTGAAATCTTGCTAACGAGACGCGAATTTCATAAATAAACTCGGATAAGACCGGTGAACATAATATATTTATGATGAGGGCTGAATGTAGATGAGCGTACCCATCAGTGTTGAATGATACTCAGCTTTAAATGTCTTTTGTTCAGTTTTGTTTTGAATTGGGTCTTGAAACGATTACCGTACATGGGGGTATCATCAATTTTGAATTTCTCGCTGACAAGTGAGTCGTAGGCGTGTCGTCGTTTGCAACGAAATGATTTTCACTATTTTATCACTTCAATAAGACTTCACTTGTGGGTCCGTGAACAAAGTTTGCTTCGTTGCCTTGTGTTTTTGAACAGCATAATTGAATTTCACAATGTCGACGCTATTAATTTGTATGTATTCGTGCTCGGATCTTCTGGAATTGTGTTTACCAGCGTTCTTAACGCAGTGGTTACTTTCAGTTTAATCATGTCTGGCCGTGGAAAAGGAGGAAAAGGTCTCGGCAAGGGAGGCGCCAAGCGCCATCGTAAAGTGCTCCGCGACAACATCCAGGGAATCACGAAGCCCGCCATTCGCCGACTCGCTCGCCGCGGAGGAGTCAAACGCATTTCCGGTTTGATCTACGAAGAAGTACGAGGCGTGTTGAAGGTTTGTTGTTGCTGAAAAATTTGACTTACACGCTGATTGTTACGTCTTCTAGGCGTTCCTTGAGGCCGTCATTCGTGACAGTGTCACCTACTGTGAGCACGCTAAGCGCAAGACCGTCACCGCCATGGATGTGGTCTACTCACTCAAACGTCAAGGCCGCACTCTCTACGGATTTGGTGGATAAGCTGCTCAAAGAGTCTATCTAATCTGTTCCAATACTACCATTATTGTGCAATAAATTTGTTATCGTTGATTATGTTGACTTGCAGATGTCTTGTATTTCACACGTTATCGTATAAGCACACCTCCATCGTTTCTCTCATATATGAGTGCTTTATCCCTCCATTGGGTTCGATTCCATCGCTGCCGTTATGTTGTTCTTGCAAAAGTCGTAGAGCAAATTGTGAGTCACGGTTCCAAACATTTCCTGGCTGAAACGAGCGATGAGTAGAAGTGGAAGGTGAAGTTAAAGTTTGATTACCTTCTGAAATAGTCAGCGACGTTGTGACACATTTCTTCGTGCGGGTATTCGCCACACAAGTTGCTAAGGTGACTGAGCATTTCGACAAGAACGCTTCCATAGGCGCTGAAAGAATGGGTTACATCAGAAGCGCTCGACTCGCTCACTTGTGGTCGTTCTCAACAAAGGTCCGCGCGGAATAGTGCGCTACCCGGAATGAGCTCGCTGCAATTTCGTGACGTCCGCATCGCGCGGAGCCCGACAGAAGCACCGAGGCGCCTATCTCGAAATGCATATCGACGAACGCCCGCGGGAACGACTGAAGGTTCAGACATACGGCATGATTGCCTCTTGCGCACCCGGATTCAGCCTTGAATGATCTAAAAACGGTGAGAATAAGTTTAGCGATGTGGCATGGATTACTTCGCGTATTCGTCAAAGTCGAATTCAAAGTTGCCGGTTTCCATCCGCAGCCATAGATTGTCTTTCAGGTAGTGTCTTGCGGGACCGAAACCCTTGGAGATGCACGCCAACAGCGCCTAAAATTGGGAATTTGAGTCGATCGGAGTGACGCTTCGCTTGCCTCCATCTTTTCGGGTGCGCAGTCGTCACGGCTGTCATGTGTATTCGAGAAGAGAGAATCCTGGGTGCAGGCGAATCCGCAGAGAACGGAGAGCAGGAGCCACCAATAACGCATCGCACCAGCTCGAACGACCGACATGAATTAGGCGACTGGTGCGCGTTTACCGATCAGAGGAGAGTAAAATCAGACGCAGACAGACTTAGAGTCACACGTCAGTCACATTCCGCTCAAGCCACAAAACCAATGCATCTGTTTTCTGTCGTTCATCCTCGAGGAATGTTTCCCAAACTATGCGCATGCGTTTTGACGCTTGCGAAGGAAGAGAAAGTCCGATGTCTATTGATTGCAGTGGGACGATCGTTCAGGTTGGAAAAGGGAAAACATAGTCGCGTGATAAACGATAAATTCTTTGGTTTTAATGCGAAATATAATTGAAAAAATAATTTATTTTCAGTACGGTTAAAAAATAGTAAAACGCTGGCGAGAACTGATGCGAGATGACTCATTCCTTGGGACAATCAGTCCACAGAACGCATTTTCCACTCTTCTCATTACGTGCATAGTGGTACCCACATTGGCATCGAGCACGGCCGCAGAAATTGAAGCAGGGACGTTCGCGGTCGCCGCAGGTCGACTCGCAGCCTCCACAAGTGTTCCACATCTCGTTCTCGCCACATTGCTGATCGGGATCTGCAACACGTGGATGAGTACGGTTTAGCGGCCAAATATGTTACTTTTCTTCAGGCTGAATCCGCAGCTCACGGAGACGCAGATGAAGGCGAGGAGAAGAAGAAGGAGCTTCATGGTGATGATAAATGAAGCCGATTTCTGGAAGCAACGGTAGCTTATCTGAAAGTCAATGGAGCTGAAAGCGATGAAATCAATTCAGCGCCGCTGCGACTTCCGAAGAGCGTCGCTGACTCGGCGAGTTATAGAAAGCTTTTTGTAGTGCCCGGGGGAACGCGACGTTTTGGCGAAAATCGAAACATTTGAATTTGACGGAACAATGAATCAATGAGGCGGGGCGGTTTTTGATGAATAGACGAGTAGATTGAGTCATCAACGAGCGATTTATCATCAATATCAGAAGTTTTGTGATTCGTCGATCGTACAGCTGGTGAAGACATGCAATCCATAAAATTCCGATTCAAGAAAGGACGAAACGGGACGCGCCTTGATGGAATGCAAAGGCAATTCAACACGATTGAGTCCGCGGATCTTGTTGGCATCCAAGAAAATTTCGTTCTTCTTCTTTGGCGGAGAAATGCGGCACTGCTACCATCAAGCGATGCGATGCTCGCGAAACTTAATATAGGCGGAAGGTTCCCCTACTCGAATTAATTCTAGAAGGAGAAATGCGATTTATACGAAAAGTTTACGAGATCTTTGGTTCGATGAGGACGGAGCGTGTCGCTATCCACAGAGAATGGAAAAGTGGAACGAAGATCTCGTATCCGAAATCATTTTATGCTCTCAGCGACTTTCTTAGTCGACCTAGGAGCGCATCAAAGCGACCCCGCTTCGCTTTCGACCAACCGACCACCGTTTGTGAACAAGCAACGACGACTCAACGCTCAACCTTCGAAATCTCTCTGAAAAACGCCGAAAAGCAGCTGCTGCGAAATCTCTCCAAGATCAATGGCGACTTGCAATCGAGGCGCCCGATTGAAGACATCTGCCGGAAACTCGCGCCTCTCGTGGAAGGACGGAAAATCCGCGCTGTCAGAAGCGTCTTCACCGTGCCGAGAAGCGCGCAAACTGTCGCCGACCATCGAAGTGAAGAAATCGTCTTTTTGAAGACGATCAACGAATTCTTCCAGCCGCAGCAGTGCGTTTTCCACACTGCGGAGGCGTCAGATGAAGAGCGGCGGTTCTTGAATGCGAGAGGAATCGATGTGGAAGCACCGGAAGATGTTTTGAAGTCGACAACCGCGGACTTTGAGGAAGACGAAGTCGAGATCTGCTGGGCGCCGCTCTGCAATTCGTTCACGTTCTACGAATTGCTCCAGAGTCGCTGGATTAATCTCTCGAAGACGGTTTTGATCTCATCGGACAGCGCATTCTACAGATACGTATCGTTCAACGACTTGAATCCTCTCTTCTCGCACTATTTGGACACAACGGGATACACATTCTGCGCCTTCCATTCAAAAGAGGCTCGTCCCGGTCCAAGTCCACAGCTTCTAACCAGCAAGAACTCCATTCTGCCGTTCTACACGAAGCGGACCGATGCTGAGGACGGACGTCTCGAAGAGATGAGCACGTTCGCCCACGTCGACGCGAACGTTCGGAGAATCCAGAGGAAGTTGGCTGCAGTGACATCGTCGTTCGTTTCCGATCTTCTGAAACTCCTCGACGGCAGAAAGCTGAAACGCATCAGAATCATCGGACTTGGAAATTTCGCGAGTTGTATCCAGCCAAGCGCGACTGTCATTGGACCGCTCTACCAACTCGCTCTGATTCTCGCTGTGCAGAAGCAGTTCAACGCTGCGACGGCCTCTCAAGAGCCGCGGGCGACTCCTTTCGAGGAGGCGTACTTGAATTCGCTAGGAATCGCAACCCCGGAAGCCGATGAGCTCCAGACTCCGGAAGAAGGACTCGCGAAGAACGAAGTCACCCTCTTCTTCATGTTCGCCTGCTACGATTCTCTCAGAAACAGCGTTTGCTGGGCGAATCGGAAAGCGATGAGAAACATCATGATTGTGGGAGCCCCCGACTTCGTGCAAACGACGACGTGTTGCGTCAACTGCGCGGAAACCGCGAGGAAAATGCGCGAGGCCAAAGCACCACTTCTGAAGTTCTACGAAGGAGCCGACACGATTCCTCTGCCGGGAGATGACTTCAAAGGGGAGTTCATGATGAGCTACGCTCACAAAACGCTGCCTGTCTCCGACAAGAAGCCAAACTCGGCTCGGTATGACATGCTGCACTACAGTTTCGATGATTGTTTGTGCGATTAAATTCTTTGAAATCAAGATATCAATTTGGATGTGGTCAACGATCTGCGCTTTGGATAAACTAAGTGAGGCAAGCCGCATTTTGTTGTGTTCTCTCTGTTTATGTACGTCTTGCGCGCCGCTTTTTATGTTTTTCTTGTAGCATCAGGGGCTAGTTTTATTGGAAAGCAGATTCAAAATAGACGATTTGATTTGACGATTTGCTGTTTACGTCGTTCAATTCTGTCGTTCAGTTCGGCAATCGAACATTCGATGTGTGTTGTGTGCAGCCAATAGAATCGATTTTCGGGGCGAATCCAAACAATCGACGAATCTCTTTGTTGTAGAGAGGCGAGCGAGCGTAGTAAACACAGAAAGGAACCATAAGGTTCACCGCCACGAACGTCGACAAAACGATCTCGATGGCTTGTTTGAGTCTCAAGCTGTAATCCCATTACTGATCCATAGTTGCCTCGATCTGGCCTACTCTGTGGTCAAAAGACGAGCTGACATGAAGATGGCCACAGCGGCGATCCATCCACAGATGTAGAAGATCATGATCAGGTAGAGAGAGGCGAAGATCTTCTTGGAATCCGCGTTTCTGATTCCAATTTGATGTTTGAGCGCCTTTTTGACCTTCGTGTAGACCACGATGACGGCGACGTTGATCAATCCCTGCGAGCATCCCCAGACGTCCTTTGCGACTCCTGACATCGCGTCGGTGAGGAAACAGAGGACTCTGTGTTCGCTCGAGGTGAGAGAGAAGGCGATCATGAAGATGGACATGAATGAAAAGTTAACGACCAAAAGAGTGGCGAAATAGCGTTTCTTGTTCACTTGGATGTACCTGAAACGCACTCGTTTTCAATTGCAGAAGCGGGAATTTTACCAGGCGGTGTGTTTGATGAACAGATAGCGGTCGATTCCGATCAGCAGGATCGTGACAGTCGTGAAGTTTATGGCGACGAGAGGGACGATCTGATAGAGGAAGCACGAAGAGACCGGAATGAAGCGCCGCGCGTAGGTGTTGTGGAGGAAGAGCGGAATGTTCCACGTGAGCAGAGCGTCTCCGGCGGCTTGCACGGCGATGAGGATGTTGCTCACGGTGTGAAGACTTTTGCTTCTGCAACGCGTTAATTGGGCTAATTTGATTCATTTTCATTCCACTCACCGGATCGTTATTAAGACGAGAACACCGTTAAAAAAAGTGCTGAGCACGGTGTCCAGGATGAAGATGACGGAGAAAAACGGAGGCGACTTGAAGGAGCGCCCCTTCGCTGATCGCCCAGTCGGTCAACATGACAACTGAAGCCTGAAATGACCAATTGAAATTCAGAAGCGAGCTTTCCAGGACAAATAGCTGGGCGTGAAAGCAAAAGGAATTCGAGTCCAGTGGCAACGTGAGAACCTTTTCAAAAAGCAAACTACGTGCGAGCGCGTCACGATGCAAAAATGTCATAAAATGCCGCCTATTTCCTCGATATTAGGTTAATCAAAAGAGCGCGATTTAGTCATGCACACGTCCTCGTCACGCGGTCACCAATTGGCACTAATGAACGCGCTTGAGTGCGTTATGCCAAAAGACAGAACCCGATTTGAAAGTAGGCATAGATGTTTGCAGGTTGGCTCTGCCCTGCCAGCAGCTGATGAGAATATGCGCGGGATTTCCCAGGAACGTTGAGATTGAAATTGAGTTCTTGAAGGACGCCACAGGACCACGACACAAAGAGACCGATTTGGTTAAACTTAAGGCTGATTTCTGCGTTGCAGACCTCCTTGAAAAGAGGCATTTGAAGATTAAAGACGTGAAGCCAACGAAACGACAGAATTTATCATCGCGAAAGTTCCAATGTCCACAAAATTGATGGAAAGAAACGAGCAATCAAGTGGTGATCAGGCATCACACCTGTCGGATGATCACCTAAATGCTTCTCGTGTTCTTCGCTGCTTCGCCTTCGCCAGTGAACGATTTTATTTCACAATCACTGATTGGAGCGCAGCGCGCGGTTATCCCAAAACTATCCGATCCGATTATGTGTGATAGAGGCTCCCGGACGGTTTTTCGTTCCTCAGGCTGGGAACACTGCTGGCCGGACCAACTGTAGATCGGAGAAAAAAGAGCCGACGGATTTCGCGTCTGTAGACCGGCGACTGGAAGTAGTAGACGAAGAAGGAACGCAAAGGTTGAACGCTGCGAAGCAGGAAAGCCCAATCTCCACAATTTCCGTCAGTCGGACGCTAAAACTGGCCGCATACACAGTGATCCATGATGCGAGACTCACTCAGTAATGAAAACTCGAGTCAAGAGGAGAAGGGAAATCGAAGTGACCCAGCCGCCGATGTAGAACATCATCACCAGATAGAGCGAGTGGAAGATCTTCCGCGCATTCTTGTCCGCGATCGTCTGCGTCTTGAGCGCCTTCTTCGCTTTGCCGTAGACGACGATGACGGCGATGTTGATGAGACACTGCGAGACGGCCCACACGTCCTTCCCGCGGCCGGTCATCGCGCCGGTGATGAAGCAGAGGACTCTGTCTTCGGTGGAGGTGAGGAACATCGCCGAGGTGACGAGGAGCGAGTAGAAGACATATAGAGGAGCAGAAGAACGAGGAGGTAGAGCTGTTTGTTGACGCTTCTGTACCTGAAAGACGAGTGTTCATCCCCTTCTGGCAGCGCCAATCAACGAACTCACCAGTTGGGTCTGCTGACAATAAACAATCGATCCACTCCGATCATCAGAATCGTCACCGTCGTGAGATTCATGCCGAGAAGCGGAACAACTGGTAGAAGAAGCACGCGGTGACCGGGATGAAGTTGCGCGTCAGCGTGTTGTACGTGTAGATCGGCACCTCCCACGTCGTGAACATGTCGCCGGCGGCTTGCACGGCGATCAGAATGTTGCTCACACCGCGCAGCTCCTTGCTTCTGATAGTGATCAGCACCAGAATCGCGTTGACAACGGTGCTCAGCGCCATGTTGATGTTGTAGAACGGCAGGAAATAGGTGGCGGTTCGGATCTGAGTCTCCTCGGAGATGCTGAACGAGGTGTTCATGGTGCAATGGAGTGAATTCTGAAATGGCAAAAGGTTTTAAGTGCTCAGGAGATACAATGAAGAACGGAAGATGAGGTCGCGCAAACAGGAAAGGATTAGAGAACGAGGGTGAAAGCGTCCAAGGACAAAATCAAAAGCAACATAAGAAAGAAAGTCAACGACACAATTCTCCAAGCGGTCAACAACTCTAAGGGCTTCTTGCTTCTTGCTGGCTTGTTTACAGCACCAACTTTATCATGTCATTAACCAATAAATCAAGGAGCGCGACTAAATTTGAGCGTTTGAGTGGGAGCTGCTGGAATCGACAGACCAGAAATAGACGAAAGCACGGGGATCAAGTGTGTCGCGGTGGGTGAGAACAGGATGGGAAACGCGAAAAAGGTCAGACTTTGAGCGCCTACAAAACGCGAGAGCAACAGGACTATGTGAATGATTGTATTTATCTTTTTGAACTACGAAAGTGTCGGCCACGAAC
>MQUG01003529.1:0-16180 GCA_007213375.1 Steinernema feltiae
AAAAGAAAGTCAACGACACAATTCTCCAAACGGTCAACAACTCTAAGGGCTGTTCACAGTTAGCTTCTTGCTGGCTTGTTTACAGCACCAACTTTATCATGTCATTAACCAATAAATCAAGGAGCGCGACTAAATTTGAGCGTTTGTGTGGGAGCTGCTTGAATCTACAGACCAGAAATAGACGAAAGCACACGGGGATCAAGGTGTCGTCGGCGGGTGAGAACAGGATGGGAAACGCGAAAAAGGTCAGACTTTGAGCGCCTACAAAACGCGAGAGCAACAGGACTATGTGAATGATTGTATTTATCTTTTTGAACTACGAAAGTGTCGGCCACGAACTTTAGGATTAGGCGGACTGTTGACGGCTGTAAACCACGCATTAGCGAGGAACGGGAAAATGCACCCGAAACCTCTCTCATCGGCCAATTTGAAGAGAAAACATTGAAATTGGTTCGAGTTCAACAATTTGTGATCGTCGCATGACTTCCGCCGCTCCCTTGTGAGAAAACAATCCAAATTGCGTCAGAAAATTCAGAGAAATCCTATAATATGCACGTTCTCACGGTAATCTCCTCATCGCAAACTGGCTCACAGTTCGAGCACACGCGCTTTGCAATTTGAAGGCGCACACGGAACAAATTGAGGGAAGTTCTATTCCCGCGGCTGCAGTTCAAACCACCAAGCAACCATTTCGCATGATCAACCTTTGGCTTCTTGTTCGGCCTCTCGTATATATAGCAGCATTCAAACGAGCTGCTGCAATCAGATGCAAAGCCGAAAATAGCAAAAAGGTTCTGCTCGACTGACGCTGCAGCTCTTCTCTATGGGAAAATAGAATAGCGTCTGCGCGCCTCATCCACCTGCTCTCACGGCTGTGGACTTTGGAACTAACCGCAGCGGCAATCATCCAATTGACCAATTACGGGATTAATAGTTTAGTTAATATAAATTAACAAATTAACAAGAGCCGGCCTAGGCGCATGTACTCTTCCTCCAGCTCCAGAGATGCCAAAAGTGGTATGTAAACTACGCGCATCCATTGGCATCAGCAATCTTGTTGAAATCCAAAAAAATCATCGGCGGAATTTTGAAAAAGGTTAGTAAGACACGAATGACGATAATGTCCGCTTATGATCTCTGTTTCTTGTGATTTTGGCCAATTTATGAAGCGAAGTTTCCGTTACACACCTCGCGATGGCCACAGCCGTTTGCATTATTGATACCGTTAGGTATTCGAGTTCCTTTCAAATGCATTTCCAACTAACCTCAAAGCAAAATCCCCGGAGTCAAAAAGGCGAAATTTCGCGCTGGAATGCACACCACACTCATATTTATAGCCACTTCAGTCATACAAGAGCGATGGTCAAATTCTCACTCGCATGAACCGAGCGAAACCTTTCAGTTCAGCTTTTGTCTTCAAAATAACCAACTGCCGTCAATTGGCGAAAGAAAAAATTTAAACGTTGGGGACAAACGCGCGTTGTTTTCAACTCGATTTATGACTCAATTAGACGCTCGCACTAAGTAAGCTAAGTAACCAGGCTTGTTTTTTTTACTGCCGCGCGCATTCCACGCCAACGCGATGAGTTAACGACTGCGTCAGAGCAGTTTCACCTTTCACGCGGTCAACGATGGAAAGGAATAGGAAACGATTAGCGCAATGCGTGACTTACGACTTCCGCATTTGAAATTAATAGCAACATCAATTTAGTGGACGGAAAACGGACGGACATACGAGTGCTTCGAGCATAATCTAGTTTTCCCTTATTTCTGGAATGTTCCGCTCTCTGCTAATCGCCAACATCATCACCGCGCTCTTTCTGACTTCAGATAACCCCAGATCGCTCTGTTTCATCCACAATCTCGCGCCTTTCAACACCGCAGTCGTTTGGAGGAAGATAAAAGGTTTGTTTCGAACAGCAAGTGAAAATGTCATTTGCAGTTCTGTGAATGCCGATCAATCGGATTCTGTTTTAGCTTTTCATGTCGGACCTGGGGCATTTCAACTGTATTCGGTGCATCTCTACGATGACGCAATCAAACCAGAGTGACAATAATCTGCGGCACCGTCATGCCGTTGTGTACAAACGGGAAGATCTTCTCATTCCAGCCGAGAAGTCGTTCGATTTCTCTCCTGTAGAGGGGCGACCGATGGTAGTAGACGAAGAACGGAACGCAGAGATTCGTTGCGGCGAAGACCGCGACGCCGAGTTCGACGATCTCCGTCAGACCGGGACTGAAAGAGCGCCGCGTGAGGTGAACACAACGAGCGCAACTCACTCAACGATCAGAACTCGTGCTGCGAGCAGCAGAAACACGGAAGTCGCCCAGCCGCCGATGTAGAACACCATGATGATGTAGAGGGATTGAACGATGCGATTAGCGACCCGGTCCCTGACCAGCGTCTGCGCTTTGGCCGCGTTTCTGACTTTTCGGTAGACGACGATGACGGCGACGTTGATGAAGCACTGCGAGACGGCCCACGCGTCCTTTCCGAGTCCGGCAGAGGCGTCGCTGATGAAGCAGAGTCCTTTGGTGTCCGTGGTGGTCACGTAGACCACGCAGAGTATCGGAACAGAGTAGATCACGTAGATCAGCAGAAGAGAGAGGAGGTAACGCCGCTTGTTCAAATCGAAATACCTGAAATTCTGGTCAGAAACGTCCTCTTTCTGGCACAACCGACCATTTCGGTTTCGTCAAATTGAAGAGCCGATCGACTCCCAACAGGAGAATCGCAATCGTCGCCAGATTCATGCCGCAGATTGGGAGCAGCTGGTAGAAGAAGCACTGGCGATTGGTGGTGAATCGCTCGGCGAGCGTGTGGTAGGCGAAGACCGGCACCTCCCACGTGATGATCATCTCTCCGGCCGCTTGTGTGGCGATCAGAATGTTGCTCACATGCCGCATCTCCTTGCATCTGAATAGAATCTTCTACCGTACTCCGTGGCTAAGACCCCGAGTAAGAGAGTACCTGATGGTGACTGCGATGATGACAGAGTTGACAAACGTGCTGAGCGCCATGTTCACGAGGTAGAACGGTAGAAAATAGCGAGCGAATCGGATTTGACTCTCGGCCGAGATGCTCCAGGAGGCGTTCAGCGCGAAAGAGGAAATTGCGGACATGAGCGGCCAACCACAATGTCAAAGGCACAAGTTTGAGAATAACCGGATCGATTCCATCCAGCGAAGGGCATGAGAGAATGCTGGCCTGAAACAATCGTTTTCCGATGGGAAACAACACTTCTAAAGCCATCGTGCCTCACACAAATGCCGAACATCACTGTGTGCCAATAGATTCTAACTCCTCTGACGGCATCGGCGACCAGAGAGCTTTGAACAGAGAGCAGAGAGTGAAAAGTTTCGCCGTGGGATACAAATGGATTGAATGTAGCAGTGAACGATTCATTTATTGAGAGATCCAAACGGTGTCAACCCAACGTCACAACAATCTGCGGCATAGGAGTGCTCCCCGCCGTCAGGAACGGCGCAATCCGCTCATTCAGGCCCAGCAAGCGCTGAATTTCTCTCCTGTAGAGGGGCGACCGATGGTAGTAGACGAAGAACGGAATGCAGAGATTCGATGCGGCGAAGACCGCAACGCCGAGCTCGACGATCTCCGTCAGACCGGGACTGAAAACGCGTTCATTGTGGTTTGGTTTCACAAGACCGACTCACTCGCTGATGAGAACTCTGACCGCCAAGAGCAGAACGACGGTGGTCACCCAGCCGCCAATATAGAACACCATGATGAGGTAGAGCGACTGGAAGATCCGATGGGAAATCTTGTCTCTGATCATCGTCTGCGCTCTGACCGCCTTTTTGGCCTTTTTGTAGACGACAATCACGGCGACGTTGATGAAGCACTGCGAGACGGTCCACACGTCCTTTCCGAGACCCGCGAACGCGTCGCTGATGAAGCAGAGTCCTTTGGTGTCCGTGGTGGTCATGAAGACGAGGCCGGTCATCGGACCGATGTACGCCACGAAGACCAGAAGCAACGTGAGAATGTAGAATTTCTTGTTCAATTGCAAATACCTGAAATGCGCGCGGATTACAATACAAAGCAGAGCTGAACGAACCAGGTGGGTCTTGTCAGATTGATCAACCGATCAACTCCCAACAGAAGAATCGCGATCGTCGTCAGATTCACCGCGAGAATGGGGAAGAGTTGATAGAAGAAGCAGAGGCGGCAGGAGATGAGTTGTCGCGTCATCGTGTGGTAGACGAAGACCGGAACCTCCCAGGTGATGATCATGTCGCCGGCCGCTTGCGCCGCGATCAGAATGTTGCTGATGTGCCGCATCGCTTTGCACCTGAACGCGACTTCAAATCAGCAGGAATTCGTCCAATTCGCCTACCTGATGGTGACCACAATGATGACAGAGTTGACAAACGTGCTCAGCGCCATGTTCATGAGGTAGAACGGCATGAAGTATCGCGCGATGCGGATCTGAAGATCCTCCGAGATGCTCCAGGAGGTGTTCAGTGTGAGGGCAGAGAGTCCGACCATTGGTTATAGTGATGAATACTCTAGAAATGCAAAACAACGCGTCAATTAGCGGAGCGGCGGATACAATTGCGGGAAGAAACAATCGAGTGAGAAAGCGGCTTTGTTCACGTATTGTCGTAAAGGTTGGGAACGCCGTCAGGTGAAGTGGGACACGTTCAGACGTCAGATTTACACATTGAGGCCAAACAGCAGGCGAGATAGAGCATAGAATTCATAGAAGCGTGCTGTAGCTCTATTCACATGCCGCCTGTTCCGGAGTTTCACCGTCAATGAGATTCCGAACATCGATTCGCAATTTCGCCCTCGCACGCGCGAACTTTCGGACGCGAATATTAGTCATTATTTCTCAATCCTTGCTTTCTTAGCTTAATTGTGTGTATGTGAGCTTCGAACAGCGCCCATTCACCCGGACATTATGGAGGAGAAACAAACATTTATTGTAGTTTGAGTTTGATTGAGTCACGCGATCTCTCACAGCCATATCGCACACCGCTTCCTGCTTCAATTGTGGGTAAAATTCGTGAAAAGATGGATGTTTGTAGTGCAAAAACTGAAATTCGTTTAAAAATTGTTCAGTGCAGGTTCAGTCGATTCGATTCTAATCTATTTTGGTCCACAAACAACCACGCTTTGCCATTGTCCATTCCGTCTTTGCGGCGTATTCAAGCACTAAACCTTCTGAACTCCTGAATTCTTTCGGCTTCCGTATGCAAAGTTGTTCAAATGCGTCTTCTGTCACGTTCAAACGATGTCCGTTCACGTGGATTGTCCCTGCTGTCGCCGATTCTAATCCTTCAATTACAGATTAGCATCGAATTCTCAACTTCTCGCGATGTTTTGCAAATCACCGCATTGCGAGTGCATTCCTGCGAGCACCAAACACCGACACACACACACCGAGGACATTCCGTTGTTTTTGCAGAATCGCGATCAGAAGTCGTCGATCGCTCCTCCGCCGATTCTGATTGCGAGGCGATTAGCAGAAGCAACTCGATAATCCTTCGCGCGCATGACGAGGATTAGTTACGGCGATCGCACTGATTGCGTCCTAAGTACAAAGTTATCACCTCAGCGTGGAGGACGACGCGTAGAACTGTTGGAGCAATCAATCAGGTGCTCTGCTGATTGTCCGAATTGCAGCGGATATTCGACTTGGAGTTTCTGCACAAATCGCAATCTGAAATTCAAAATTTGAAACGCGAATAGATTCAGCATCTTACAATCGATGGTTAAGGCGATGCGAGTGATCAAGAAGCTCCAGGAGAGGCAGAAATGTCGCTTTCTTGACCGATGGACAGCAAGCCATGTTCTCTGCAATCAATCAACAATCAATCAAGTGATTTTTCTCGTTACTCGATCAGTTGGCAATATTTCTGCGTTCTGCAAAGCGCTACAGAACGCTCGAGGCAGCAGCAACACGGCAAAATTCAAAATTGCACGTTTCGCGAACATCAACGATTAGAGACGCTTCAGCTCGATGACGGATTCTGCAACGGCAAAAAAATCCTTCAATTGGACGAAGAACTGAACTGTTTTCACAACAACTACGCAAAACACGGAATTATTTGGCATCGAATTGCATACACGGAATAAAGGCTATTTGCCATCCTAATATGAGGAGGACCAATTAAACCCTAAAAATTGTCCCAAATTGAGTGACGCGATCAACTCATCAATTTGAGTTCAAAAACCCCACAGAACAACGTCTTCATCTCTTTGTTCAAATTCATCAAATCAATACCGCCGCGTCCGTCAATTCTATTTCTGAACGCGCACAAAAGAAGCAAAAAAGGATCTATTCTCGGGGCTAATCATCTCTAATCTGCTCTCTGCAGCGGCGTTTTTTGTTTAAAATAATCATCGACCGCTGAGAACTCCGAGTGTCATCATAAGGTGCAAAGGGTGCGCGCGATAAGCGGTTCTCAGTTATACCGCCGACCACGGGCACAATAGCCACAGAGCAGAGCGTGATTTTGTGCTTCTGCACCTAAGAATAGCGCATCGGTGATCGCGCTGTTTACTCGCGACGGCGCCCTCTGAACGCACGGAGACCAGCGACGTCACTCGCAGTCATCCAGAACCGTAAATCACGTCTTTCGTACCCCGGAGCGCTGCTCCATCTATGCGGAGATCAAACGCTGTGGAGTAATCGACCTCTTCGTGTGGGTATAATTAGCGCCTCTAATCGCGGCGGCGCACTGTCACGGGCTTAAGTCCAAAAAACTAAATTGATATCAGACAACAAACACACGGAGACATTACTCGTTTTATGGCTTTCTGACTCGGTGCACGCGGACCTCAGCAGCTTTCGCGATAATTCTTGGTTTTTCACTTCTGATCGCACGGTGTTTGGAATGTCAATATTTGTTATTTTGATCTGCGAGCAGCGAGCGGCGACGTTTCACAGTGTGCGAGTGGATTGCTTACCAAACAAGGTAGGATTTTCGCATCTTTGGTGAACTGATGCGTCAGCATGCAAACGGAAAAATACGCGATTCTACGTGTCTTCACCCTAAATAACGCATCTGAATATTGATGAAATCAGAATTTTCGAACATCGTAGATTACAAGACGCCTTTTTCGATGAATGGACTGTTCGATGTTGTCGTAGAACCTTATTTTCTGTATTTGCCAGCTCGTTTGTATCCTGCATCGTAAAATGGCTCATCATTGAGGTTATTGAGGTTAATACATTGTCTTTCAAACGTCCCTGTGGGGAGCGCAGGAACCAAATTCAGCGAGAGACGCTCTGACAAACAACTGATCAAGTAGAAAACGTAGCTTCTCGAGAACTGACGACGCCGCGTTGACTTTGGCGACATGATCGCGGATTAGACGTCGTCTACGCCATCTTCTAGCGTCTACTCTTGTCGCCGGGCTAACGTCTAGCTCGCCACAGCAAAGCATCCAATTCTTATCAAATCGCCACTCGACTTCCACAATTTGATCTCCATTCTTCCGCCGTTTCTCTGCGTGCAATTCCGAGTTCAGAGCTCAACGCGCTCGCAATCGCGTCTTCTCACCTGCCGTTATCCAAACATTTCACTTTTTCCGTCATAAGCGGCAATCAATCAATCACTCGCTGGCGGCTGCGATAAGCGCTCCGCTCGAAGGCCTAATGAATGGCGCGGTAGTCGATGTCGGTGCAAGCGAGAGTCGTGCGTCGCGTAGTCTTTGAAGTTCCATGGAGCACGGGATTAGCGTCGCGAGTGGACGACCGAAATTAGAGAATTCGGAGCGCGCTAATCTGCAGAGAACACCACTTATCGCCCGTCGCTGCTCGCTCGCGGAGGATCCTTCCGCGTACATACGGGGCTTTTCTCTACGAACGCTACTTGATGCAAAAACGAGTTGAGCGGTCGATTCGGAGCGAAATGTGCGCCGTTTTTAGCGAATGTTGCAATTGGAGGGAGAGTGCGTCACGTAGACGAATGCATTGGAGGAGAGACAGCGAGGACGACCGCCGGGAAGGCTTGATGCTCGTTCCGCTAGTGCAGGCTGTACTGCTCGTTGCTGCCTGTTTCTAGCAACGACGATCCAGGACGATACAGCGCGCCGGCTTGCTAACTAGCAAACGGTCGAATGCGTGTGTTTCAAAGACGATCCAGGATTGCCGGGCACAGTTCCCAGAGTCAACTTCTTGAGGAATCCGCTGTCACCCGTCAAAAGGGAATTCAACAATTACCAAACTGATACTCTTCCTTCCTTATCGGGTTCCACCGGCATCGATCGCTTGTGTCGCAGCATCAAGTCGGTCACATGACGAAACGCGATCCCCGCTTCTCACTCTACTTTGCTCGCAAATCTCTTTTTGCACCGCAAGCACCTCCGCCACTTCCAGATCGTCTCTCGCTGCAATCTTTAATGATAAGTGGCAACACTTCCCCATCGCTCGACCCGCGATCATCGACCACAAAAGTTCTTTTCCCCGTCAAGGGGTCTCGCGGCGATTCTGCGCTTATCAGGCCGGATCCAAACAAAAGTGCCTTCTCGACACTCTTTTCCCGTCGGGATCAGCGACCAGCGATCGCAATCTTCTGAAGTCTTTTTGATTCGATCGATTTCGCCCAATCGATTCCCGCTGGCGAAGATCCGAAGCGCTGATCTGTGCCTACAGGGATCGCTTGCAGACGGTTAAGCTGATTAGTTCGTTACGCTACAGAGCGCGGCAGCAGAAGAAGAAGTAGGGAAAGAAGGAATTAAGGCGCTTAGGGTAAGCAGGCTTAGCGATGCTCATGCGTACATTTCTGCTACGTTCCTGGACCGCGAGTGCATCGCTGCTGTTGGTCCCCGAAGGTTGCAGAGAAGGCGATTAGTCAGTCAGCTGGAATGCTCAATTTTGTAAAACGAACGGCAAATAGCGCTCGCTGGAGACGCGGATCAACAGGGTTATCAGACAGGGTTGGGTTGAGGGTAAATAGTCGTTGCAGCAGAGAATAAACATGCCCTCTGGCCGGGTAAACAGATCGGATTGAGGGATTACGTGTAAACAAGCGACTTTTGAAAATGTAGTACAGCTGTGGGAGGGCAAACAGCGCTCGTTTTAGCGTTTTTCTCCAGTTTTTGGGCTCAGAAATGTAAAACAAGCCAAAGCGCCGAGTAAACAAATTCAAAATAGGGTCTAACGCTCCCTGAACAGGAACCAGAAGCCATATGGCTTTGAGTCATGAAAACACATTCCAGCGGTCTGAAAAAAAGGGAAAATGGAATTTTGATTTGCTGCGAGAGAGCGGAAGTCGGGGTCAATCACATGGGTAAGCAGCCAAGACCTGGAATGTTAATCTGCGCTTTAGGAATGTTTGCTCGCAAGATCTTTTTTCCATCATTTACAGTAATCTTATGACGCTACATCAAGCACAGTCAGCCGTAGCAACAGTCCCCAGTGACAGAATCTCGACTTGTGCCATTGGTCACGTGCTTCCATTCCCGACGTCCCGAAAATGAACTTTTCACTTCACAAATGCGTCCCTGACTGCACGCGTCAGATGCTTCCGCTCTGCGATGTCCTTTCCTCCGTCGGCGATGCACTTTCGATTCAATCGTCTTTCTGTCTTCTGTGGAAGAATCGCTTATCTCGCACCGACGATGACCAGATAGAGACGCTTAAGCACGGATTTACCGCTGTGATCGCTCGTGTCAGCCGATTTTAGAAAATTGCTTGGGTTCTACTGCAGATCGGCCCGCCATCGACTGCGGACGATAAAAGAGGAGAGAAAATGGTAAATATACAGAATTACTCAGTGTTTTGGCTCACAGCTGACACGTCCACATCGGTGTCAGCACAGCACAAAACAACAAAGCGAGAGAATTTGAAAATGAAAACTGATAACGGAGAAGAGCAACTTTGCCTGTAAGCGGGATTAATCAGGATCAGTTGGTTGCAGAGTGGTGCGTCCAACGGCGCTCAATTCATGCAAAATTAAGGCTTCAATGAACAGGAAGCTGCGGAACCACAAAGGGAAGAGGAGCACGTGGCAGCGCGAATGAAAACCAGAAGAGAACAATGAGATTGAAGATGCTACCGACGAGGGGGCGCGATAAGATGCGAGTGTAGGTGTTCAACTAGAATGTAGGCGGAGAGCACAGCTGCGCACGCTGACTTGGAGGCAAACTGAGGCGTTTTTTGAAGACCTGCAATGCACGCTCTGGTCTATCAAACTGCGCCTTCGTCTATAACCCGAAACCCCAAAACGGTCTTCATCCGCTGTCTGCTGCTATAAATATCCCTCTCGATTGCCTCTGCTCTCGTTATCTCCCCTCATCCCGCCATTTACAGCCACTTTTCGTACTCTATTCGGAGTCTGTGTCGTAAATCTCGATCAGCGTTCACCGTTTATCTTTTGCTCTCTCGCTCGCATTGTCACCGACCGACCGACTGACGCCTAAGGTCAGAAATAGCCGAGAGCCGTAGCCACCGCCGCTTACGGCGATGCCGCGGTCGACTTAACGCGCTGCGACGGACGCGGCGATAAGGAAGAGTGTCGCAGAGATTGAGAATTCACCGCGCCGGTCAGAGCGCTGATAAGCGTGAAAACACTCAACTTAGCATCAACAATCGTAAAGAACGAATCACGGCGACGGAATTCGCGGAGAGATCCTCCTGCAAGCAAACTTCCGGCGCCACGTGGCGCGGAGGAATTTGCGCGCTGCAAAACATCGACGGACGACGGCCGTAGCACCGAGCCAAGGAGGGATTAACTCCCCGATGGCGATTGTCGTCACAAGTTCAGTGTGCTTACAAGGGAGGGGCGGAGCCTGAGAAAGCAGGTAGAGCTTCCTCAGTTGGGCCTATTTTAGGAGCGCGACTTCTGTTATCGGAATCAGTGTCACAGCTGTCCTTTGGTTGGAGCAAGAAGAAGAAGAACGCAGATTTCCGCACTCGTTTGAGAAAGGACGACTTGGAACTGATCTAGATGGGTGAGTGGCGATTCGATTGCGTGATTTCAGGGCATTTGGCTGCTTATTTCTGCCTCTATTCGGCTCCTTTCAGCCTCTGAATCCCCTTCTTTGCAGGTTTTTTCGGCGATCTGTTCGGGAAGAAGAAGAAAGAGAAGGAGGAAGATGGACCGGACGCAGCCTCCGCCCGCAACCTCGGTCAGTCATTCACCGAGCACGCCATGGACGCCAAGCAGCTCGCCACCGCCTTCCCCAAGACGAACGTCTGCGTCGATCAGCCCGCCAACAGCAAAGGTCTGAGCACCTCCGACGCGCAAATTCGCCTCGAACTCGACGGACCGAACGCGCTCGCGCCCCCCAAGGAGATCAGCAATCTGATGCTCTTCCTCAAGCAGTTCGCGAACGCCTTCTGGATTCTGCAGATCGGCGCTGGTCTTCTCAGTTTGATCACTTATTTCATCGACACAACGTGAGTGCAATGGTCCTGCGGATTTGGGTCTAAAACGCGGATTTCAGAGTCCCCCGCAATCTCTACCTCGCGATTCTCCTCTTCGGCGTCGTCATCATCATGTGCATCCTGCAGTTCTTCGAAGAGAAGAAGGCGCTCGCTGTCATCCGCGGCTTCTCCGGACTGCTCCCCGCCAAGTGTACCGTAATCCGCAATGGCGACATCGCCAGCATTGACGCGCACGAGATCGTCGTCGGCGACCTCGTTTGCGTGAAGACCGGAATCCGCGTTCCCGCTGACCTTCGAATTATCGTAAGATTTTCGCTCTCTCGATCTTTGCATCACAAATCGTCTTCAGCAATCCTCGGACCTCAAACTGGAAGCTTCCTCGATCACGGGAGAGTCCGAACCCGTGGAATACACCGCCGAGGCGGTCGCCGAGAACACGAGCGTCTTCGAATCGTGCAACGTCGCCTTCAACGGATCGTTCTGCGTCGACGGCGAGGGAGTCGGAATCGTCATCAGAACTGGAGAACGCACTGTAAGTCCGCATTGATGCTCGGCTGCGTTCACTCCCGCAATTCCAGATCATCGGCCAAATCGCTTCGCTGACGACCGACCAGAAGAACACGCAATCGACCCTCGACATCGAGGTCCACCGCTTCGTGAAGATCGTCGCGGTCGCCGCCCTCGCGCTCGGTCTCATCGTCTTCATCATCGGAATCTGCATGACCAACTTCAAGAACATCCTGGGCACCTTCATCAGCGGCTTCCTCGTCGCCATCGTCTCCACCATCCCCGAAGGTCTTCCGACTACCGTATCCTCCGAGTTGACGATCATCGCGCACCGAATGGCGAAGAAGAACGTCTACATGAAGAAGTTGGACGTCGTCGACGCGTTCGGCGCGACTACCGTAGTCGCCAGCGACAAGACCGGCACGCTCACCCAGAACAACATGAAGGTCACCGATCTGTGGTACGACTCAAAGTATCTGAACGGACTCCCCGAGATCTCGCACAAGACGATGAAGACGCTGACCAACGCGCAGAAGGAGCTCCCGTTGAACTGCCTCGAGTATCCGCTGCCCTCGCTCCTCGAGCTCATGTGCATGTGCAACAAGGCGATGATCGAGGGCGCCGAGTCGAAGAAGCCGCGTCCTCGTGGCGAGACCATTCTCTCCGCCTTCTCCGGTCGTCGCGACACGAACGTCTTCAAGCCGAGCGGCAAAGTGGCGCCTCTGGGCGAGGAGCAGCCGCGCAAGTTCAGCACGAAGTCTACCGGCTCCGTCAAAGAGAAGGTCTTCCTCGGAAGTCCCTCCGAAGTCGCCCTCCTCCGCTACGTTGATGACGTCTGCGAGGTCAGCACCATCCGCGACAAGTATAACGTAAGTCTCGCTCTGCAACTACAGTAATCTAGGCGGGAAATTGCAGATCGTCTTCGAGATTCCGTTCAACTCAAAGCGCAAGTACCACGTGATGATCGTGCGCGAACAGGCGTCCTACGCCTTCTCTGGAGACATGGTCGAGTACACCGTGATGCTGAAGGGCGCGCCGGAGGTCGTCATCCGCCATTGCAACACCATCGCCCACAAGGACGGCGACATCACGCTGGACGAGGACATGATGATGGAGTTCCAGGACGCCTACGATCACTTCGGAAACAACGGACGACGCGTCATCGGCTTCGCCAAGACGACTTTCACCGCCGCCGTCGACATCAAATTCTCGAGCGACGACAACAACTTCCCCCTCGAGGAGATGACTTTCCTGGGAATCTCCGCCATCATGGATCCTCCGAGACCCGACACCGCCGACGCCATCAGGCAGTGCAAACTGGCCGGAATCAAGGTGTTCATGGTCACTGGCGACCATCCATCGACCGCCACTGCCATCGCCAGAGAAATCGGATTGATCGGAGAGCCCGAAGAGGTGCACCACCGCGGCCGGAGCGTCAGCATTGTACGCAAGGAGCCCAGCACCCACGGCCACGACTGGGCGACCGTGCACGGAAAGGATCTGCCGAGTTTGGCGGAGAGCGACTGGGACGAGTTGCTGAAGAAGAAGTACATCGTCTTCGCCAGAACGACACCCGAGCAGAAGCTGATGATCGTGGAGCACTGCCAGAAGCGCGGAGAGATCGTTACCGTGACAGGCGATGGCGTGAACGACGCGCCAGCGCTGAAGCGCGCGAACATCGGCGTCGCGATGGGAATCACCGGAAGCGACGTGGCGAAACAGGCGGCCGACATCGTTCTCATGGACGACAAATTCGCGTCGATCATCCACGGAATCGAGGAAGGACGTCTTCTCTTCGACAATCTGAGGAAATCCATCGCCTACACGCTCACCCATTGCTGCGCCTGCATCTTCCCCATGCTGCTGAACTTCATCGCCGGAGTGCCGGCGCCTATGAGCTCGCTTCAGGTACTGTTAGCCACAGCTCAGCCCATTCGTTAATCACGGAAATTGCAGATGTTGAGTATGGATCTGGGAACCGATCTGCCGCCCGCCATCTCGCTCGCCTACGAGGGCGCCGAGAGCAACATCATGAAGTACCCGCCACGCAAGAAGTCCACGCGTCTCGTCTCCTTCGCGATGCTCTCCTACTCTTACCTCATCACGCCGATCATCATCTGCATCGGCTCCTTCGCCGCCTACTTCTACACGTTCTGGAAGGCCGGCGTCAATCCGCACCAACTCTTCTGGACGCAGGACAAATACTGGGATTACTCGAGCAAGCACAACTTCACAACCGACTCCGGCAGATCGCTGACGCCCAACGAACAAGTCGACCTCGCCTACCAGGCGGCCGCCGCCTGCTACATCACCACAGTCACCTCGCAGGCCTATCACATCTGGATGTGCAGGACGCGCAAGTCGAGCATCATCACTCACGGATTCCGCAACATCGCCACCTTCTTAGCGGTCGTCTCGATGGTCGTCGTCCTCTGCCTTCTCGTCTACGTCCCCGGCCTCCGCGAGGGCATGGGATCGAGTCCTCCTCCCCCTGAGGTAAGAAATCACGCACCTCTGACCCTAATGACCACTGTTCTTGCAGGTCTGGGCGTTCTCGTTCGGTGTCGCCTTGATTCTCTTGGCGTACAACGAAGGACGCAAATTCTTCATCCGCAGGTCGCCGTACAACAAGTTCGTGCGGCTGATCAAGTGGTAGATCGACAGAGGATACTCAGCATAATAAATACGTGGTTGAAGCTGTTTAAGAGAGCATCGCGGTGCTCCGTATTTCTATTGTAGTTGTCGTCGTGTACACATATCAATCTTAGTGGATAAACTTTTGTAAATATCGTTATCGCAGAGTGCATTTGGGGTTCCAGTTACTGCAATCCTGCAAGTTTAAAAATTCACCGAAATCGCGCATTTGAGCGCGAGAGTGCTTTTTTGAATTTTAAATTTTCTGGGTCCCACAGCGAAACGCCTGTGTACGGTCACATTTTAGGCCGCGCGAGTGGAAGAGCGGTCGCTGCACATTTCGTTGATTGAATTACGAAATTTCGACATTTTCGAAAATGGAAAACTCTTCTGCAACGTTCGTTTTCAACGCTCTTGCGCATTCCAGTCATCCGCAACAACACTCCTGCTTCGGCCACGTCGACTTTCCGTGGTCGTTGCCAGTTCGGCACGATTGGGCATGCACCCATCTACGAACACATGCTGTTGGGACGCCGGTAAGCGCTAATCGTGACTTTTCTCTCTTTCAAATTTATTTTTTCAGCTACTTCACTCTCAAGAAGTTAGCCGTGCGCAAAAACGCTGTGTTCTGGAGATGCTGGGACACCCGTGACTGCCGCCTCGTCGCCATGAAGATCTTCGCGAACTCGGATGCCGCCTCGCAGCAAGCCAATCGCGAGATTGACGTAAGCTTTTGTTTGTATTTTGGTTAATTTCCGACTTTTGTAGGTCTTCCTGAAGATGATGGCGAAGAAGAAGAAGAACGAGCGACTGGCGCTGATGTTGGACCACTTCAATCTCGCCGGGGACTCCTTCGCAGGTTTCGTCCGAGGCTTCCAATGCGTCGTCACTGAGGTTGTTTATTCTGTTCTGCCTCTCTAATTTGTTTTTTTAGCTCTACGATCAGTCCTTGGCCACCTACTCCGAAAACGCCGACACTCCACTTCCCTTGAATGAGTGCAAACACATCCTCAAGCAAGTGGCAGAGGGACTCAGGGCGCTTCATTACTTCAAGCTACGCGCTCATGGAGATCTGGGCTTGAAGAACATCATGGTGGAGTTGAAGCCGAGTGGCGTGCGCGACCTCCTGGATGAGGCGATTGCTCTGACGCAGGCCTCATTTGAAGTCGGCGTCGTAAGTTGCTTTGATTTATTTTGATTTGTTTGACTGCTCGATTTATTTAGATGATGCACGCTCATCCAGTGAGTGAGTCAGGCGCCCCCTCACTTGCAACTATCTTGGCCAGATGCGAACTGCCAAGATCAATCATGTCGAAGCACATGATCAGTTCGCACTGGAGCAGAGCGACGCTCTCCCCGCCAACGCCAAGATCTCCGGGTTGGGAGGATCGTACCTCTGGAAAGTAAGTTTCTCTTCATTTTTAGTTCATCTGTAACTGATTTCTTTAGGATTGGCGATCGGCGGATGTGCCACACCCATTGCCAGTGGATACAATTCCTTCGAAACCATCGTGGGTCAACGGGTGGGTGGCTGCTGGTCCGACATGTGGGCGTTTGCCTGCATGTCTTACGAACTCTGCACCGACGGCGACGAACTCTTCATCCTCTGCTCAGATAGCCCTGCTGATCAGAACCAGGAGCATCTGATGCAGATGATGGAGATTCTCGGACAGCCT
>MQUG01003530.1:0-22748 GCA_007213375.1 Steinernema feltiae
CTCCCGTGGGCCTACCGTATCAACGAGCGACATTTGTTACCTTTTCAAGTATTCTACTGCGGAATGACAATATTCAAATCGAAAAAAAGAACTCCAGAACGTCTCATCGGGACAGAGCGCCCTCTTGAGGTACTCGTAGAGCTCTTCGACTTTCGGATGGTGCACGTGCACTTCGCGCGACGTTTCGTCTGCACCGATTGCAGACAGCGAGCTCCGTTTTCAACGGGAGAGGCCACTCTTCGAGTTCAAACGGAACTCTGGTCTACGGTCTACGTATCTCGAATCTCGAAAATACCCTTGAATTGTTCGCAGCGCAAAAGTCGAAAAATCTGAAAATCGATTTTTCAATAAAAATGCATTCAATAAAAATTTATAAAATTTTATAACTGTTAACTTTATATGGCTTGTCGGTTGTCGTAGCCTGATTTTCATAGACGATCATACTGTAGCTTGCACTTTGCGTTCGCATTATATGTACGTGTTTGTCTGTCTGTCTGTAAGTTGGCGATGTCACTGTTCCTTTACTTCACGACGATTCAACAAGCACAACAGTCAGTATACAAAATGTCAACAACAATAGTAATCCAACAACAAACAACAATTCTACAAATACAAGGAAGCTGCGAAGACGATATCACGGCGCAGAGCTTCTCTGGCGCTTTCGAACTGCTGCTTTAGTTCAGTGTTACCCATGGTGGCTGAGGCGTCACGCATTTCGCGGAGAAGTTCTTCTAGGCGGCGCATACAGCGAATAATGCTTCCTAAATGGCTCAATCATACAACAGACCGGTGGAATTAACACAAACCTTCAAAAATATTGTTACTAATTTGGACGACATCGCTGAAACTCTTTCCCGAACACCAAGCTTCAACGACGGTCATGAGTCCAGGGTTAAACGACTCAAGATACTGATCCTCGTTCAACTGCAACTTGCACTCGGCTGACACCTTGGCTACCCGCCTCGCGGTTTCTTGGAGTGTGCGGAAGTAACCCTGCAGCTCTTCGGGGACCTGATTCTTGGATTTCTCTTGGAATACGAAGCAAGAGAGCATAGCTGCTACTTGAGGGGGTGTCATTGTGTTGAACACACCGCTGAAGAGCATCTCCGTTAGAACGAGCTCATCCGCAGCTCCAATTTCACAAGCTACACGGCCCTTGTGCGTGATGACATCGGAATCATCGCAATATTGAAGTCGTCGTAAAATACGCTTGCGACAATTTAGTTCGCCCTTCTGCAGAACCTCCTTGGCGTCCTTCAGATTCTTCAGAGCTGCTTCATGCGCACGTATAAGGTCAAGTTTCTGCTTGAGTTTGGTCATCGTAGCTTCAAAGTCTCTTCTCTCGCGCAGCGGATGGCTCTGGCTTCTCTCTCTTAACGATTCATACGTCTCACAGAACTTCTTCAGGGCGTCATCCTTGATTCGCATGTCACTGATCGGGTGCATCACTGGGAAAACCGCCGTTGAGACGTTTCCGGCTCTCCTTGAAGATTCTAGTAAGAGAGCGCCGGCCGTCCGTGGTCGTCAAATCAGAGGGAATTCGGAGCACAATGCTGGAGAGTTCACGAACGCAGTCAAGAGTTACGTTGATGACAATAGCTGATGGCTCTTGGCGGTGAGGATTCGGACCGTCCCAATCGAAAGGCTTCAGATCATTCAGCATCATGCCGCGCTGTCGATTCGAACCAACGATGTCGCACTGGTTAGCTACAAACAATGCGACCTCCAGAATGTAGGAGATCATGCTGGGATCGTCAGGATGAGGTTGTTTCTTGTAGTCTATCAGCACACCATAGCCAAAATCGGTAGTCGAACTTTTGATCTAACAAAACATTTCTCATAATGACGAAGCTACAAATAATTGAACTTACTTGCATGACTCTTCCAGTCTTAAAGAATGGCACACAGTTCACAGGCTTCATGACAACTTTCTGAATGTTATCTTGGATTTCGTTCAATTGTTGATTCATTGTGTAGAATGCGAGGTACTCCTTTTCATCATTGATGATGAACCGTTCAAAGCGCTGCTTTGACTTTCAGCTTCTACAAATGAATACAGAGCATGAACTAAACCATCCACATAATGTTTCTTACCTTTGACGAGTTCCGGGATTTGGGCAAAATTCTGGAATTGGAAGAACGATCTCTCCAACATAAACTCAGGGATTGATGCCTTCCACTCTGAGCAAATTCAAGACCATGTTATAGGTAAGACGGAATTGTGAATTCAATGGATCGGTCTTTCCTTTGATTACTTGTTTAGCGACATCAGCTCCCATATGCTGATCAACCATCAAAATAACCAAACCACGGTCATCCTTTCCACGACGACCCGCACGTCCCGACATTTGGATATATTCACCACTGCTGATCCAACGGTAATCGGTTCCGTCGAATTTACGAGCGGACGTGAACAGGACAGTGCGAGCGGGCATGTTCAATCCCATGGCGAACGTTTCCGTTGCAAAAAGAATCTGAAAGACATTGATTAGGAATGCTTTCAAAATGAATCATACCTTCAGCAATCCTTCGCCAAACAAATTTCGATTGTTCCTTGAGAAGAGGAATAAGCCCGGAGTGATGGACGCCAATACCGCGAGTAATGAGAGGTAGAATTTCCTGAATTTGCGGCAGGTTACGATCTTCGTCCGTGAGAAGATCAATCGCATTCGTGTAAATTTCGTAAATCATTTCTTCTCATCCTCTTCAAACACACAATTTAAACAAAGCCATATTGAACCAAATGATGATACCTGTGTTGAAGTCAAACTCATTCAACTGATCAGCGTACGCTTTGCAATCAGCACGACTGAAAGAGAAGACGATAGAAGGCAGTAGCCTCTTCTCACGGATCGTTTGAATGATTTTCACAACACTCGAAGATCCCTTGCCGCCCCTCTTGTAGCGACCTCCACCCTTGCCCTCGTTGTCAGCGGGAGCTTCCAAGCAGCTCATGGCTTCCGTAAATTTGTCCTGACGGAATTGTCCTTTGACATTCACTACCTCATAGAGGCCACGTCCACCAGCGGGGTAAATAAAGTGCTGGAGAGGCGTAGGACGGTACTCGGTGTAGACGACGTGGACTGGTTGACGATGCAAGAAGCAAATCCATTCTGAAACGAGCGCATCCTTGATGTGGCAAGAAGCTCTCCTACTAATACTTACGTGCAAATTGAAGAGCATTGGGAATCGTAGCAGAGAGGAAAGCGTAATGGACGCTGTCCGGTAGCAAAATCAATGTTTCTTCCCAAACCACACCACGCTCTGAAGTATTTATGGCTTTAGCACATGTTCATAAGCGCCAAAAACAAACCTTTATCGCGCATGTAATGGATTTCGTCGAAGATGACCCAACCGACCTCGCGCATGATTTCCGAGCCACGGTACAGCATGCTTCTCAAAATCTCCGTGGTCATAACCAGGCAGGAAGCGTCAGGATTGAGAGTTACATCACCGGTCATCAAACCGACATCAACAAACTCTTCTTGCAGCTCCCGAAATTTCTGGTTACTGAGAGCCTTGATTGGCGACGTATAGACGACTCGTTGCTTCTCACGCAGAGCTTTGGCGATCGAATACCTAAAGTCGGCCCGAACTAAGAAAACGAACCTAGAAGAACACAACTTACGAAGCTACAACTGTTTTGCCCGCCGATGTGTGAGCCGAGACCAGCACAGACTGATTGTTGTCAATGCACTTGATCGCTTCCTTCTGGAACGGATCCAAAGTGAACGGATAGGACTTCGCTGGCTCCTGGCATGAATCCTGCAGCTCCACATGCGGAACGTCCCTAGGAATAGCGACTTCGTGAATACAGTTATCGCTGCCTGTATCAATATTTTGGACGGAGATTCGGACGCGTTCCGTGTTGAGGCCGCTAAAGCCGCTTTCGCCGTCTTCTCTGATCTCCTGCTTGACTTCTTCGGCCGACAACATCACCTTCCGCACTTTGGCAAGTCGCGCTTCGCGTTCAGCATCATCTTCTTGGACCACTTCCTCCTCAGGATGTTCACGTTTCACGGCTTTCTGGCCGCCGAGTGCTGCGAGGAGATTCTGGGACTCCAGCCGCGCCGCACTGTCTTCATCTGCTTCGGCCTTCACCTGCTCGGCGATCTCAGCCGGCCCAGGCGTCGTCTCAATCTCGTCTTCGCCGAACAGATCATCCATGTTGAGCCGATACGCCTGCAATTGAAACAATTCAACTAGCGAAACAATGCAAAAAACAATGATTTCGAATACGAAAAAGCGAAAACCGAACATGCGAAAAGTATGACGCGCGCATAGTTTCAGTGATATAAATCTGGAATTATTGAATGTATATCAACAGCGCCAGGTGTTTTCCAATTCAAAAAGCGATGCAAAAAAAAAGAAAATGGATACACAGCAAATTGATTCAAACACAACCAACAAAGACCGCCCAAAATTAAAATACAAAATAATCAAAAATGTATCATTGCGTTAAACACAGTGATACAACCGTACGAGTTTCACCATTTTTGAAGTTTTTGTAAAATAAACAACAAAATTCAAATAAACTTTTTATTTCACATTTCGAAACAAGCAAAAAATTAGCTTTCAGTTACCAAACGGCTCAGTTACCGAAACATAACGAGGAGCAACGAAAAATATGGAAAACGTATCAGTATGCAGACAAGAAACGCTAATCGTTCAGGCAATTCCCGTCAAGACCCAACCGATGATCAATTCGAATCAAATGCTGATTGCGTAGGGCAAACCGATGGCGAAAGGATGTTGTTCATGTCGCCAAAGGGGCGTCGCTCTCTCATTCTATTCCATTCAAACGACTTTTAGGCTTGTTTACCCGGGAAAAGACGTCCACATGCTGATTTCAGATTATGGTCTGCTGCGAACTCGAATCGAGTGCGGCTTCCGGCAGCGATCAAAGTGACGAGGAACTGTGGAACACGTCAGCCGAACGAGACGTGATGGTAGCGATGTTATCTAGACGAACAATGACCACGCTTGAAGGTCCGTGATGATTCTGTGTTGGCGGCTCGCTCGACTTGTAAAGGACGAACAATCGACTTTGGGTATTGCGTGCCTGTTTCCGATAATTTCAGAATAATTTTTTCAGAACAAATGAACCTGGAAATGGCGAAAGAAATGCGCGATCTGGACGAGAAGCAATGCGTTCATCGGCGAAATCCCGTTCTGTTGCCTGGAGCGCCCAAGCTCTGGTCTAGAATGACGATGTAGCCAGCTTGACCAGCCTCTCCTCATCCCAGATCGACAGTGAAGTCGGTTAGCTTCGTTCTTCGAATGGATGCGATGTGAAATAAGGAACGTTTCAGCTCTCCGCACGTATGCAGACAGAGCGGAGCCGCTCGCTCGCTCGTCACTTCGCTCGTAGTGAACCCTCTCGACCAGTCGCACTCGACAGTGATGAAGATCTCCGAACCCTTTCGTCCTCTCGACGGCGGCGGCGACCGCGTGGTGCAGCATCCGAAGGTCAGCTACAAGCTCGTTTCCGCTCGTATGGACTGGGACAACAAGGAAGGCGGGGTAAGTCCCTTCATTTCACTCAATTTCTCATCAATTCTTTCAGTTTGGTCTCCTGCTCGGCGAAGGACTCGTTATCGACGGCTTCCTGACTCCCTGCCTCGAGGACAAGCTCCAGATTGGCGACCGCATCATTCGTGTCAGCGGTATCCGCGTTCACACGTTCAACGACCTCGAAGAGTTTATCCAAACGCGTCCGTCTTCCTGGCTGAACATCGAGGTGATGCGCGGAGTGCTGTCGAATAACGGCGAGTATCCGAAGAATGAAGCGGCGATGGTCGGCGCGCGAATCTGTGGCGTCTATGGAAGAGGACGGACGAGAGTTATGCATTCTGTTGAGAGCGAGTGTTAGGAATAAAGCTTATTTCATGCGTTTGCTGCCCATGATTGTATTGATATGTAGGTGGAAAGCCAATGCCATCTGTATGTGTGAACGTAGAACGGCGGATCAGGGTTACCGAAACGAATTTATTAAGCGCGCCGCATATAACCTAATCAATAGAACTCGTAGCCTCCGGGTGCTCTGAATTCAACTTCTTCAAACGGCGTTCCCGCCAGAAGCTTCGGTCCTGGAAGCTCAGCGTACGCGTCCACGTTGAAGTTTGTATCCGCCCTGAAGGCGCGCCTTCTGATGTGCTCGTAGAGACAAAAGTAGGCGGCGGGCTGAAGATTGAGATAGAATTTGTGTCCGATCAGTTCCGGCCTGTTGGCGAGCAGAGGCAAGTCGCCCACTCCGAAAACGCACGATTCCGCGGTGAATCTTCCTAAAATGAGCCGTGCGCGTTGCTCCGCACTCTGCGCTCATGGGCCTACCGAAGCATTTGTACTGTAGCTTGCGATAGTTGGACGTGTACCACACTTGATACCTCGAAATGTAGTACTTTTCCGGCACAAAGAGGCCCGATTTGCGCTCCTTCGAAAGGAGTACTGTATTGTTCGTTTTGTGCTTCTCGTCCCACTCGCCGGTCAGCTTCTGCTTCCATAGCGCAGCGTCGAATCCGCCTGGCATCCGCAAAAGTTGTGGATTTCCGGCTAGCGAAGTCCAGAACGTCTCATCGGGACAGAGCGCCCTCTTGAGGTACTCGTAGAGCTCTTCGACTTTCGGATGGTGCACCATAAAGTTGGCGGATTCACGGCTGAACGTGGCGGAAAGACTCGATTTCCATAGTGGTAATGGAGGAGAGAAGTCTTTCTGGAAGGAAAATCGCTGATTTGAGGCTTCTCTCTGCATCACGTACGCTATAGCGATTCGATGGCAAATCGGAGATTCCCGCGTTGAACGATCCGTTCAGTTTCTTAAAAATCCTCACCATTTCGAGGTTCGTCTTCAGGGGAAGGTCAACACCGCTCAAATACTGTAATTGCGGGGCTTTTTGGGGTGATTGAAGGATAGCCACACACCTGATAGTACCTCCAGTCGTCGCGGAGCCTCGCCAGATACTCCACACAGCCGTAGACGCCCTGAAGAACGGTGAATCCGCACCAGTGCACCTTTGGGGTTAGCTGGAAAGACCGTGAAGTGAAGTCGGAAAGTTCGCATGTTCGAACTCGCGCGTCGTCTCGTCTGCACCGAATGCGGATAGCGCACTCCGTTTTCAACAGGAAATGCCACTTTGCGACCTAACTGGGTCACGCATGCGATCTGGGGCCAAATTTAGCAAAATCTGTTCTCGAGAAGATGTTCGCAAGGCTTCATTCGAACTTTTCGGGCTAATTTGGTGCAAATTCATGCAAAAGCAGCCGAGAAACATCAATTTCAAAAGTCACTGAGAGTTAGAATGGTTTTGGTTTTTGGATTTTTGGAATTTTGTGCGTTTTCTTATTTGTTGGTGTCACGATAGCCAGTGAACGCGTTTGGCAGACTCCGTCAGCTGTGGATTCAGTGATCATGCGTGATCGAGTCAGGTGGCATTTCCTATTAAAAACGGAGGGCGCTCTCTGCATTCGGTGCAGCCGGCGCGCGAGTTCGAATGTGCGAACTTTCTATACGAGTTCTCGCAAATGAACAGAATTACCATGACAAAGATATTAGGGAAGCACTCGCCGAGTAGAAACATTTGCCGTTTGAATTCGTCGTTTGTGCTCTCGTCGACTGCGATGCAGAACTGATTTTGAGGCTGGTAGATGGAGCTCAAGAGGAAGAGAACCTAGAATGCTGTTGGCTAGTGCGGACGGCTATCCGCCTCTCTTCTACCTGTACGGCATTGTCGTGCACTAGCATACTGTAGGCGAGCGGAAACTCAAACTCTTCCTGCGACAGCGGTTCATCGACAAAAGTGAACTTTGATTTGATGTGATTGCATCTGAAAGTTTGATTTTTCTATTACTTGCGTTTCAAAGCTCAAATTTGCGTTGCTTTTGCGTAGCATTGGATCGTTGAATTTAGTACAGTGCGCATCGTAGACCGAAATTTGGTTGGCGCACAGAATTTTGAACGTGAAATTCCCTTTTCCGTCTCCATTAAGATAGATTACTGATAGAAAACAGAATAACAGCGCTTAAATGAAGCAAAAACAGGCCAACGCAGGCCCAATTTGTACTATTTCCAAACTATTCCTTTCATCTACAGTTCACACAGCTATGGCATTAGTAATTGTGGTCAGGTTTTGGTCTGAACCACCAGGAATCACGTACGGGCTTAATGGAAACGGCAAGTATCGACGAGGAAATCATGAATTTTTGTCGATTCTCGGCCGAACGGACATAATTCTGTGTTTCCTGGGTCGTTCCAGACTAGACTAATTCAAGGTCGCGAGGAACGCGCTCATGCCATCAGAATCACGCGAAAAGGTCAATTGGATCAAACAAGAACAAACAAGTACAGTTGTCAGCCAGTGGCTCGCGCAACGGAAATTCTGATTTCATCAAAAATTCCGCCGGTACGCGAAATTACACAGAGAACACTCGTCATTCATGACGGTGTCCCTTTCCGCGCTTTACGACCAGGCACAAAGTTAGCCAGTTACCAAACTGCCACAGTCTAGACTGTTAGAAGGAGGCAATGAACGCGCTCCTCCAGGCTTATGACGATTACGTCAGTGATCGCCCAACTGTAGTCAACATAATCAGCCACTCAAAGCGTCATTTGCGTAACAAAAGATCAACTCACATGCCAGGATTGTTCCCAAACGAATTCCAAAACTCCACATCATCAAATTTCCACTTTTCCGCCTTCCTACGCTCCTTCGGATTCTCTGCGATTATCGCAGAACATTGAACGTTCTCTTTGTAGCCGTTGATCGCATCGAGCGTCGATTCGAACGACTTTATCGCCAAGTCATAATTCAGAATTCTCACTGGTTCGGTTGAAGTGCTAGTGGGCAACGTGGTCGTTGTCGAAGTGGTCGTCGTAATGAATAGCGGTTTATGCGACTGACTGAACAGAGTTCTTGCGGCCGCAAACTAGCGTTTCGAAACCTACCGACTGATGATCAGGAATACCATGATGAGCATACCAGCGCCGAGTATGAGGAGGCCATTTTTGAGATGAAACAAGAGAGACATTTTGGAGAGAGATTGGAGAGATGGAGATGATCGCAATAAATAGAGGCAAATCAATGTCAACGGTGGGAGGCGTATGGGAGGCGTTGTAGAACACAACAGAATTATGCATTCATGACGACGTTTTAATGATATTCGGTTGGTCGCTGGAGCTCATGTGAACGCCAGGGTAGACCATTTTTAACCTGTATTATCCGTTTTTTTCGGCTCAAACGTCTGGAATGACGTCTGTTTGGAGAGGAAAACACGCACTTTCGGGATGCGACGCAAAGCAATGTCTATGCTTTTACAGTATAGAGTGAAAATACGAAACATCTTGAGCCTTGAGCGTTAGCAGGCTCCTACCACGCTCTACAGAAAGACAACCCATTCTTTAATGGAAATCAGAAGTCACGCTAGCTTGAATCGATGCTACCGCAATGCTATTTGTCGCACACCTGTGATATTTCCACAACTAATTCTCCCAATTTTGCCTATCCAGACCGCTGAAGTGTTCAACCACCACCTGGATCCCAACACGATCGACACCGCTGATGTCTGAGAAACGCTACGTCACCGACGACTGTCTGGGAATGGGAAGGAAGAGACGAGGACCAAAGCATTCGTCAGAAGCGCTGGACTCTCACGCGAAGAGAAGTCGGTCTCCTCAACTGCTCGACGTGCAGAGCTTTTACGGTCTATTTGTTTGTTGGTTGCTGCGCGACGTGCTGAGCTTGACCATTTGTTTGTTCATATAAACGTCGGCTTGTCGATTACGGGTGTGTAGTGTGAATAGCTGTTTGATTGCGATCATCAGCGGCAACGTTCTCTTGCGAGTGATTCGTCGATCCTCAAGTGGGTGAGACACTGAGATCGGTAACGGACGTGCTCGATCTCCATCCACACGTAATCTGGAACGACGTGCTGTTCCTCAAACGGCTTGGAATGAAGAGAACCGACACCCGCGTGGCGGTGGCGACTCCAACAACTCCGACTAGTATTGCGAAGCTAGCGTAGGAGCGCCCAGGGATCTCGTCCATTCCTGAAGCAGAAGGCATTCGCTTTACTAGTGAAAATGAGCTTGAGTGAAGCACTAGGGCTTCAAAGACGTGGCTTGAGCATCCATAGGCTACCACTGCTACATGCTACTTGAAGACCAAAACACGCACTTTTAACATTTCAGTTGACCTGCCACTCAACGCGATATCTATGCTTTTACAGTATAGAGTGAAGTGAAAATATTGAGCCTTGAGCGTTAACAGGCTCCTACCACGCTCTACATAAAGATAACTCATTCTTTAATGGAAATCAGGAAGTCACGCTAGCTTCGTAAATGCCTCTCGAATCGATGCTACCGCAATGCAATGCTATTGAAATTTCAAATTTGCTTTTGCTTTGAAATTTGCTTCAAAGACGTGGTTTGAGCATCAATAGGCTAGCAGCATTAATGCTCCAGATTTTCAAAGACATACGCGGACCTGTTTGAACTCCAGCTTCATACATGCCTTCCGATTCGTCAAGTCTGGTAGGAGACGCCGTTTGTCCTTTCAATTTAGCTCAAAACAATGCGTTAGAGCTGCAAAGACGCATCAATAGGCTACCACCATAAATGCTCCATTCTCCAAGAAGTCACCCTAGCTCAATTGATAACTTGAATTACCTATTTTCGGCCTCTAATGTCTGGAATGATGTCTGTTTGAAGACCAAAAGATCACCTTTAACCCCAAAGTTGAGCTGCCACACAAAGCAATGCCTAATCTCTTCCAGTAGAGCTATCGAGCGAAAGTCATGACTAGATCATTAGTCGACTCATAGCAGAAATCTTCCAGATTCTCCAAGTAAAGTCAATAAGTCACTCTGTTTTCCGCCTCTCGATTCGACGCTACCAAAATGCAATGCTATTGTAAAGGAACTCAAATTGACGAAAGCATTGCTTTCAAAAGCGATGCTCAATCCCTATATAAGTGCGTTCAAACCGCATCAGCGCAAAATTCAAAAACTCTCTCATCATGAACATGAACAACAGCCGCTCGTCGTCCGTTCAACCTCAATTCGTTTACCCACTACAGCAGTTCCAGCGTCCGATGAGTGCGATGCCGATTGCCGCGACCACCCACCAACAGCAGCAGCAGCATCAGCAGCAGCAGCAGCAGAATTCCGCGCTCAACAGCATCCGCTTCAATCTGTGCTCGAAGAAAATGCCCGAAATTGCGCATGGAATTCGAATTGTCGCTTCAACCCTTCCACGTGGCTACTTGGATGAGAATTTGTTCATCGATCGTTTGAAGAAGAACGACTTTAGCGGTATTATGAAGGATGTGATTGTCAGATGCAGGGATTTTTTGAGTGTACTGTACCCTTCGAATATGCAGCTCATTGTTGTGAATCTCCAAACTCACATGGAGCTGATCAAAATCCATTTTGAGACTCTCAGTGACGTGTTGAAGGATGTGGAAAGTTGCGAAAAGCAGACCAAGGAAGTGGGCGGCGCAAACGAAGAGCAGATCAAACTGGTCAATGAGAATATTGAGCTCAAAAATAAGGTAAAAAACGTGCAATCTGAATTTTCTCTCATTCCATATTTGCAGATCAAAGTATTAGAATCGCAAGCGGTCAATCAGGACGAGTTTGATCGGCTGAAATCGGAAAATGCGCAGCTTGAGGAGCAAATTGCCAAGTTGAAGGAGCAAGTCGAGAGAACCGACCTACAGGAGATGCTGAAAGCGTTGCAGGCTGAGAACGACGTCTACAAAGAGGCTGCAAATGAAGTCCCGCTCATGAATCAGGCTCTTCTTGAGAAAATCGCCGAAATCGAAGCTTTGGAGCAGAAGCTAACTGCACAGACAGCGGAAACTGTCCAAGTTCGCAACAATCTCGCCGATACAGTCCAGATTCTTGAACTGCTTCAAGGCAAATTGCTGAAAATCCAGGACAAGTCGCAGGAGAAGCGATTCGATCAAATCGAACAGATGCTCCACTTTAACAGCCACCACAACTCTTCATCGGGAATATTTTTGTCTGGCGAGACTCCTGGAAAAGAATTTGGATTTATGGGCGATCAGCTGATCTCGTACAGCACTGGAGAAGACCGCGAAGACTCTGAAGAAGACGCTGAACTCCTTGAGGAAGTGAAATTGATTCATCAAATGCTGACGACAGGATCAAGGAAGCGACCACACAGCAACGACGCCGAATACGAATCCGACAGTGGAGTGGAGTCGAAGAACGAAGATGAGTTGTGCGGAAAAGAGCGCGAAAGAACGAAACGTGCGCGCAATCGTTCGATTTGAATGTTTTGAGAATAAAACAATGAAAATGGAATTTTTGTAGATTAGTTTAGCAATTTTGCGACTTCTCGCTGTAGCCCTATTGGGTTCGACTTGGTGGTTTGGACAGCAGCGATCTAACCAGAAAGTACGGCAACGGGTGAAATCGACTTTTTCAAATTCCTATCGTATTCAAAAAATATCAAAAAATTCTACAGTAAGCTCTCTAGTTTGCGTCTATGGGCAGCCTATCGCTATAGCTCAGAGCAGTCAACGTGGGAGGTTGTTCGAGCCTGCCTGCACAGCACGAAGCCTAATAGGTCCGGGCGAGTTCGAGGGCCCAATGTCTTTGGTCGTGGAGGGCGCATTTGAATTTCCTGCGGGTCCACCAACAGATCCAAAGACGCTGCAACGTGTTCTGTTGCTATTCGATCTTTTTCGTCCGTCATCCGAAAATTCCAAAAAATTGATTTCAAACAATTGATTGCAACATTTCAAACATTTTTTGGTTTCAAAATAACGAAATCTCAATTTTCTTCATGTATGGAATATCACCCTTGCTCGGCAATATCACCCAGTGCGAGTTTGTGGGATTACTCAAGCCATTGAAATATCACTGTGTTTCGGGTGTACCAACGATAAATCTTTGCGCATCCCTTTATTCTACCTTTATTCTATTAAATCGGCTCGCCACGCGTCAAAGACTACCGTAAGCTTGCGTGGCAATGCCATCGCATAAGCGATGCAGTTCAGCACACCTTGCACTGCATATGGCTTGCTGTTGTTGGATTATCCGCACAAGTTCCATCCCTGGTTCTCGTCTGAGACGGTGAGCCAGGTTTCCCGTGTTTCTATGATAAATCCTTAACGCTTGTCCATCCCTCGTTCTCGCCCATTACGATACGTCTAGAGATTCCATCTTTCCGTCTAGAGGTAAGTGTGTTTCCTTGAGAATTCGAACCCTCGATATCAAACTACGATATCAGACTACTGCGTTACCTTTCGACCACATAGCATTAGTAATACGGCGAAATAGCGCCGTATTATCGCTGCTCGGTCTGGTCGCTGTTCTGTCTTAATTGGGCCAGAAAACTCTTTGAAAATCCCGGATCTTCTGGCGTCTCAATTTTTCTTCTTACAAACTATCAGCCTGCAACATTTCATTTCAATCGGCCGTGGACAGTCCACGATGTTCCCTTGTAAGTCAACAAACTATCAATTGTTATTTTGCCATTTCACTGAACCCCAAACTCCCTTTTTCGCTTCTTTACTCGTAAACATAACCGTTATAGCAAACGAAACAACTGAGAGTATCACATACAACACAACAACAACCAACTGATATGCGCAAAAATCCAAAAACTCAGAACTCTGATTTGTTCACGTGCCAATCGTTCATCACCGACGACACGTAATCATAATCGGCCGTTTTCACAGCAAAATCGCATCTTTTTTGTGCGGTCGTATGGAGCAGAGAAGTCTTGCCTGCAGTGGAAGCGTATGAATTAAACGAAGGAGTTTTCCTGTCTAACCGCCGACAGTCGAAGAACATTTTCTACATTCACAAAAAAAAGTCATTCTGACGGCGGTGAAACGCCGCTCAATCACTTACCCTAATCTCTTTGTTGATGCTCTCGTTCCACCACGCGTAGACCAGCGGATTCAGAAGAGTTCCGGCCATAGCGACCCAGTGCGTTAGGAGGAAGATGTAGTTTTGCAACGATTGGGTGCCGATTCTGACGCGAAAAACACGTTCAATGTCTTGGAGAACGTTGAAAATGTCCAGAGGGATCGAGGTTACCGCAAAGATGACCACCATGACCAGAAGAAGTGTTTGCAGACGCTGTTTTCGGCCTATGTCGATTGCGTGACGTATACTAAAATTGGCTTGTTGATGACAACATTCCGGGAATCGTGTGTTAATTGAATTTTTCCAGCTCGTAGGCGTTTGTAGCATGCGCACGGCACGTGATAGTATTGCTTACCTGGTCTGTGACCGATAGGCGTTGACTCGAGCTGTTTGTTTGTTCAGAATGCACGCGATACGGTAGTGACAGAAGGAGATGATCATCAGCGGAATGACACTTCGAATGCACAGGATGAACAGTCCATAAGAGAGACGATAGAGACGCTCTTCAGGCCAGATTTCCACACAGTACTGCAAAAATGAAAACCTAGTTAGTTCGCTGCTGAATTGTGCGCCCCAAACGAGTGTTAATTCGCTAAATTAGGGTGGATTTTGTGCAAAAACAACGCTATTTCAATGAATTACTACGGTGGTGATCAAGCCACTAGTCTGACATTGAGTATAGTCATTAGCTGGCAGGTCGAACTGGAGGAGTTCAGGCCAAATTTCCACGCAGTACTGGAAAAATGAAAACCTAGTTATTGAACTGTGCACTCTCACAAGCACGAGTCTGGGTGTAATTTCGGCTAAATTAGGGTCGTTTTTGTGCAAAAACAACGCTTTTTGAATTCGTACAGCGTTAGCATTGTGGTGATTGGTTAGTGTAGGCTGGCTTAGGCTCACTGTCCTGTCCTTTGCCTCCCGGGAATTGTCGTTTAGAAAGAAACTGTCCTCGGAGAACAACAACAGAACAAGAGAATGACGAATCAAGCTCTCTACTGACTAGGTTCAATTTCAAAAAATTCTGAAAATTCTGTTTTTGCTCTTTAAAAACCTTATGAATGCAGGAATTTCGCCCTCGCCCATATTGATGAGCTAAGCTTCAAAGACTGCAAAACGAAATTTGCACTTTAGTGACCAAATTCTGGTCTTTCTAATCAAGACTGTAAACTAGATGCCCTCACAACATACCTGATAGCACTTTCCAACCGTGAAATAGTGAACATGCGCGAGCATAGGCATCAGCATAGTCAGCGCGCCAGCCCAAATAGCGATAATAACGGCAACACAGGTCCTCGTGCTCATTTGAGGGTTGAACGGCATCGCGACCAGTTTGTAACGATCAACGGCGATGGCGGCCAGTGTGAGCGGCGACCAAATCAACGAGGCGCCCTGAATCGCCGAAACGCCGTAGCACATGAATTGGCCGTATTTCCACACTTGTTGCAAGTAGGACATTGGCGTCGCCCACAGCGAAAACGCGGTGATTAGCTGAAATGGGGCTTGTTTTGCTCTCTCTGTTCACAATGAGAACTCTCCCCTACCAGATCGGCTGCAGAAACGCTGCTAATGAACAGATTAGTCACCGTTCGCAACTCTTTTCTCGCCAAAACAACGACCAAAACGAGCAAATTTCCAATGAACGAGCACATTCCCACGCTCGTGTAGCTGATAAGTAGCGCTGGAAACGGTGATTTAGGCTCAATAATGACAAGAATTGTGTGTCTCTTACTTGCTTGAAACGGAACGGAGAGCTCCAAAGTGGGCACACGACATTCCTGCTCGTGATTTAGTGAAAAATTGGCGAAATTTGTACTCGCGGCGGCCATCGTAGTAAGTGAGTGGACACTGCGGACTAAATGGAATTAAAGTCTCGTTGCAGAATTCGCGTGATCGCGACACTCGTTCTATAGCGTACTGGCGTGTGTAGCACGGCGCGAGAAGACCGAATGGGCGGAGATTGGACGGCAGCAGAGCCAAAATCTACGTTAATTAACATTTGGCTTAACGCTTGATCGCTGCTGCTCCGCAGATTGTGGAACAAGATTTCGGAGGGAAATTACAAAATTGCGCATTTCCAAAAAGCGGGTCAACAGCGTGAGGGTCAATAGGGGCGGTCAATAGACCGCCTCTAATTACAGGGTGAATAATTCAGTAGTCGCGCTTAAGCTACCATAGAATTGTGGATTTTAGCAGTGGAGACTACACAAGTTCACGTGATTGATCAATCGTCGTAAGCGTGCGTTTGAGGATGAGGACTTCGGGCTTTAAGCAAATGACAGAAATGATATATTCCATTAAAGAAAGTGTTTTAAAACTTTCTGTGCTCACGTGTCGCACTTGGGATGTTGTCTTGGATTGCGTGCTATTGGCTTACGTTTTCTTGAAAGAGCATCGCAAACGAGGAATGCTCGCAAGGTGCCCTGTAAAGTGGAAATGAACTACTGTGCTTTGCGCAAAGTCTGAAGCGCCTGAAGCTAAAAATTCGTCTGACAGAGGACCTGTAACCGAAGCGTCCAAAATCAGAATCCGAAATGTCTGGGCACCAAAGTTCTGCTCAGGGCTGGGTTTAAACTGGGACCGGGCCCGGCTATCTAAATCAGAAAGTTGCTGAATTGTTAGTCTGAAAAATCAAAAGCAAAAGACAAAACATCTGAGCTTAGGCTGCGCGCTAGGCTCAGCTTAGGCTGTCTGCCTTAGTCTGTTAGCCGTGTTTTTTCGGCTTCCCAGGCTTCGTAGGGCACAGCGAGTCAAGTGCCAGGTTACATACCTAACAGTACTAACAAGCGCTATGCGGCATTTGGTAAGGCGGCGAATCGTTCGGCGCCCAATGTGCATCATTTTACCACGATTCTGAGTGCGCAATTCAGGTTTAAGACGACAATAAACATCTTTTATAATGCTTCCACAACAGAGATTTTCGGAATCGAACATCTCTGCTGTGAATTAAAGAAGAAATTCTGTTCCACAATAGCCGATATTTTCAGAAACGCCAAATGGAAGCAATCAACGTTTAGGTCTGTTTGTCATTCCGCCAATTAGACCTGTTTTCAGCTCTTTGCAATAGCTCAAGGGCTGGGGTCTATTTTTGGATGAATGCCTTCTTGATTCGAGAAAATGCTAGAGACTGTGAGCAGCGTTTCGGGTTTAAAAGGAGATCGGGATTTAGGTGACACAAACGAGGGCACACTAGGTGTGTATTGAAGCACTTGGACGACGCGAAATAAGCGGAAAAGAAGAGGGAATAAAGCGGAAAAGGCCGCAAAAGGGTAAAGCTAAAGTGCAACATCTACGACATTTCCCGTTCTAATGACAAATAAAGAGAATTAATGACGCTATTTCAGGCAACTAGAACAATTGATGTCTTTATGCCCATGGGAACTCAATTAGGAATCATCCGGAGTTTTTGGTAAAATTCAGTAAAAGTAAACAGTTTGCTGGTTCAATGGAGTGATAGTCGATTTATAGTGAGCAGATACTAACGATATGGAAGGCCGTCTGTGGATTTCTTCGCTCCGTTTCGTCCACACGGAGTCATTTGAGACCGGAAACACTTACACATGAGACGGCACCCCCATGCGCCGGTCGAAGCCACCGCGAGCTACAAAACAACGCAGTGACAAAGAACAACAAAAGTATTTTTTGGAAAATAAATCAGCGAACTTTGCGCGCTCTGCGCAATTGAAAAAACAGTCGATCTCTCATTCCCAGGTGAAAAAGGGCCAAATTTCAGAGAAGTTTTTTTATTTATCTCTTTAGAGGTTCAAATTTGTAGTCTGACTAATGAAGGCAAAATGGCAGCAGGTCAAGCGCATCTAAAAGTTGCTCTACAAAGCCTGGTAAGCCAACAACTAGGGCTAAACCACTAGGCAGTCAGCCTAAGCCTTAAGCAGTTACAGTATGGTTAGCCAAGAACAAAGCTTAAGCGCGTTTAACAAATTTGTGGCGCCAAGTTGTTCTGCTTCGAGATCAACATACAGCGCGTTTGTCTGGGAGCGTTTGAAACAGATGATAATAAAATGTTTTTTTTCTGAAATTTTTGGCACGCTATTTTTTAAAATCAAGAGCCGTTCTCTCCTTCCCAAGGTTAAATGGTGAAAGCTGAGAAAAAGCGCGCTCCATCGTAGTAGCAGATAAAATGAGATTTCTGAGAAGAATGGAACGCACTTGATGGCCGACTTTGTAGTCTGATTAATGAAGGGGGAGAACCACAGAATTGGAGTTTAAGTGTTCAACATTCAGTACAGACAATGTATCAGACCGAGGAGAACAAAGGAGAGGAGGACGACGACAAAAAAATTGGATTTTCATTAAGGTTGCACTTTAACAGAACGAGTGCAGCTACAAAATTGATTGTTGAATTGTTGCAAGCTGAATAGCGTTCAAAGGTTATTAACTCTAACGGTCTAAATTCCATTTAACAACGAATTCAGGTAACTCAAGAGAACACGTTCTCACAAAGCAAGAAGCGCAAATTCAATGAATTATTGGCTCGTTGTTGCTTACTCTTCCTTGCGGCGGCAACCTATCACGCAAGGACAATTGGTTTTGTGCGTAGACAACACATTAATGTCTAATGCGTCGTAAACAAAGGTCTGGCTGGTCTGGGAGGGAGAATCTCAAATTTCACATTGTTGACTCAATACACTTCAAATAATCGCATTTTTGCTTTAACGCTGAGCGGTGACGCTACACGTTCGCGTCTAATAATAGTCCTACGTGTATTTTAAGCGTACATTGGTGCTGTACGCAATGTAGAGATCATCCAAAGCCTAGCCAAATGACGCACTAACAATGCCCCGTCTGCTAATACCATACGGCTTAAAAACAAAGGTTTTGCGTCGTCATTTTGGCGCGTCCGAGGGCAGCAGCTGATTAAGAGCGCACAAAACACCCCCAGATGATAATTATAATAAAGTCTCCCACTCGTAGATGTTTTTCTGCGCCTATCCGGGGGATTTAAGTTTTACCAACAAGTGCAAACAACAAGCAAGAACAGAAGAACGGAAGATGCAAAGACGCGCCAGTGATAGGAGAATCACAAGATCTGGGTCTTCTGCCTAAAGTGAGTTCTTGAATAACATGAACGCTGTTTTTCAGACACGCTAATTGATACAGACCTTAATTGCGTTGGTGTGTCACTTTTTTTTGAGGCTGCGAAAACAGCTCTACTATGATAGCTCTCAAAACACGATTTGCCGCATGCATAACTGCAACGTCAACATCGCTCAAAAGGGCATAAAGCTGAGGGATCGGAGACAACAAATCCTGTTTTTGAATTTGATCGCGGTGTTGTCAGCGCCCAATCTGAACTTGGTCAGGCGGAACTCGCGCGCTCTTGGATTGCGTTTAACGTGAAAACGAGCATTTAGAGCGATTGGATTACACTTGGATAATAGGCAGCCATTACCGTTTTAATAAATAAACAAATTATCACTCGCCCACGCGTAAAAAAGGCCTAAAAACACTAGAATCGCGATCTTTGGCTCTAGTCGGTAATATATGGAGAAACCGACCTTAAAATGGAGCGTTGACTGACACAGTCTGCCAGCAGCCAGGAATTTGGTTACAATGAGTAGATAAGCAGGGATTTGACGTGAATCGTGGGCTGAGAGCGATCGATCAACGAGGAACTAATGCGGTAAACAAGGAATAATCTTGCAAATTCAAAAAGCGACAAAAACCCGATGGGATCAACTCCTGGAGCATACTCCAACGTGCTCAACTTCTACATTCAATTGATAAATGGATACACGCTCGTAGACTACCGTATCGAACATCCCGCTCGAGTTCAGATAAACCAAAATTGCACTTTAAGTAACGCGGAATTGAGTCCTCTCTCTCTCTGGTAGAGCGTAATTTCCGTCTAATTAATCCCATATCTGGAGGACGGCTGCCACGGGGTTTCACGACGATATGGAAGGGACGAGGCGGGCACAGAGAGCACTTTGATAATTTAGTGCTGGAGGGGTGGGGGCGGAAATGCACACTTTTCCAGTAGTTTTGAGTCGTTATTCGGAGACCAAAGTCTAGTAAATATGAAGAATGAGTTTGAAAAGAACAGAAAAACAACAATTTGTGCAATAATGTCAGTTTTGATAGAAGGGGACCGTTGAGGGAGTTCGGATCCTTCCTTGTCTCTCGAAGGTCCCGAACAAGGACGTATCAATTTTCGCTTGTTGTGTTGAGATTTAAGGTCGTTGAGTGCTTTTAAAGAGGGGTTTTCCGGCTCTGTTTAGCGGAACACACGGACGATGAGTACATCGTCAGTGTTTTGACCACAAGAAGAGAAATAAAATTAGTTTCGGAAAATGCCACGTAGTAAACCGGAATGAATGTCTTCAAGCGACAACATTGGAGTTCCGTAAGCAAGCGCTATGTGACTCTGGCAATTCTAAGCTTTGAAACAACCGGATTTTCGTAAATAAACGTGCCATTTCTAGTGGAAACATTTGTCTTTGGAATTTGAACCTTTGAGAGTTGTCGAGAAAAGTTTGAATATTTCTCGTTTCTCAGTCAACTGGCCACAATTCCATGTTTTTATACCTGCTATAGACCAATTTGAAGTTGCGAGGGACACGTATGCCACACAAAACGGTCAGAATAGTCAGAAATAAGCGTATATCACCGTTTTAGTTCGATTCTAAGGAGTGCTCTTGAAACGTTCTACATTCGGACGGCTGTTTTGTGTGCTTTTGGTCAAAAAGTTTGAACTGACCACAATTCTGTGTTTTCATTTAAAATGGCGAGAAACAGCAAGCTATGGGAGTCTGACAATTCTGAGCTTTGAATAGATTGCAAAACGACCGGATTTACGTAAACAAAAGTGTCATTTCTAAAGGAAATATTTATCTTTGGATTTTGAACCTTTGAGAGTTGTCGAGACTCAGGCGGTAGGCCACTTTCAAGAGTCGCAGAATGAAGATACGTAGCCCCAATGTGCTCATCAGCAGTGTGCGAGTTGCTGAAGCTTGTTTAGCTAGTTTGGTTTCGATCAGTGGCCTCTTTAAGCAAAGAAGCCGCTGCAAACGAGTAAGCAATTGGTCCCCAAGTCAAAGAGACATCACAGATAGACATTGTGCAATTAAATTTTACCGTAAAAAGTCAGTCAGTCAATCAAGCTTGAAACAGACAGCCGAAAGTGTTGGTTTGCGTTCCTTTACGGCCGTTTCGTGTGTTTTTGGTCGCAAAGTTCAAATTTTTTCGCTTCTCAGTCAACTGGCCACAATTCTGTGTTTTCATACCTGTTATAGACCAATTTGAAGTTGCGAGGAACATGAATGCCATACAAAACGATCAGAATAGTAAGAAATACGCTTATTTCACCAATTTTGATTCAAAGGGTTCGGAGCTTTGAACAGATCGCAAAACAACCGGATTGACGTAAACAAAAGTGCCACTTCTATCGGAAATAGTTATCTCGGCTTGTGAGGTTACCCACTTACTTTCAGATTGACCAACTACCCCTATGCTCGTCAGCATTGTGGGAAATGCTAAAGCTAGTTTACGGTATTTGAAGGACACAATAGGGGGCTTCTAAAAAGGTCAGAGTGAATCTTTTCTTGATCTGTACTTGTCTGAAATGTTGAAACGTTCTAAATTCGGGTTGTTTTGTGTGCTTTTGGTCAAAAAGTTTGAATTGACCACAATTCTGTGTTTTCATTTAAAATGGCGAGAAACAGCAAGCTATGGAGCTGTGAATAGATTGAAAAACGACACGATTTAAGTAAACAAAAGTGTCACTTCTAGCGGAAATAATTATCTTTGGATTTTGAACCTTTGCAGGCGGTAATCCACTTTCAAGAATCACAGAATTAAGATGCGTAGCCGCAATGTGGTCATCAGCAGTCTGCGAGATGATGAAGCTTGTTCGGTTTCGATCAGTGGCCTCTTTAAGCAAAGAAGCCGCTACGAACAAGTAAACATTTGGACCCTAAGCCAAAGAGAATGTTTGAATAAAGTTGAAATTGAAACATTTTGCAATTTTAGCATAAAAATGGTGACCCTTTATGGTCATTTCGCGTGATTTTGGTTGCCAAGTTCAAATTTTTCTCGTTTTTCAGTCAACTGGCCACAAATCCATGTTTTCACACCTGTTATAGACAAATTTTTAGTCGCGAGAAATACACATACCACAAAAAACGGTCAGAAAAGTCAGAAAAAGCTTATATTTCAAAATTGATTGGCTCTAGTTTTGGATTTTAGGACTTCTGAGAGGCAAAAATTCCCATAAAGCGAAAACTACCGGTATGTTTGTGTGTGTTTTTCTGTCCGCACCGGCGTCGTTCGAGAGATTGAAACGACCAAAACAGACGACACCACTGGGCGTCCAACTCAGACACAGACAAACGCACTGCCAAAGGGTCACCGCGCTGTTATTTTGGAGATTTTGAAATGAAAAGCTTCATCTCAAGTGTCTCATTTTGCAATGAAGCGGTTGTTTGTTGGCAAAAAGCAACGGTAACGTCTTTCACGCCAGATTAACAGTGAGACAAATTTGAGACAAATTTAATGTGAAAACCCAAAGAGGTGAATTTTGACGTAAAATCTAAAGCAAATTGCAAAAGTTTACAATAGTGAACGCTAAAACAGAAAGCCAAATTGTATGCAAAATAGGGGAGCGGATTGCGCGCGCACCAGCGTTTGTCAATTGACTGCGATGAACTGAAAAACAGAGCAAGAAGAAGCAAGAGGCCATGTTTTCCCAAATGTGCCGGCGGCAAGTGGCAGATTGACATTTACTGGAAAAACCTTTCCCCTCAAGGTCAAAGACCAGTAGAGTACAAACAGCAGCCACTAAATACGAGAAAGGGTCTTTTAGTGAATGACAGCAGCAGCGCGAAAATAATGCGGTC
>MQUG01003531.1:0-10041 GCA_007213375.1 Steinernema feltiae
CTACGAACACATGCTGTTGGGACGCCGGTAAGCGCTAATCGTGACTTTTCTCTCATTCAAATTTATTTTTTCAGCTACTTCACTCTCAAGAAGTTAGCCGTGCGCAAAAACGCTGTGTTCTGGAGATGCTGGGACACCCGTGACTGCCGCCTCGTCGCCATGAAGATCTTCGCGAACTCGGATGCCGCCTCGCAGCAAGCCAATCGCGAGATTGACGTAAGCTTTTGTTTGTATTTTGGTTAATTTCCAACTGTTTGTAGGTCTTCCTGAAGATGATGGCGAAGAAGAAGAAGAACGAGCGACTGGCGCTGATGTTGGACCACTTCAATCTCGCCGGGGACTCCTTCGCAGGTTTCGTCCGAGGATTCCAATGCGTCGTCACTGAGGTTGTTTATTCTGTTCTGCCTCTCTAATTTGTTTTTTTAGCTCTACGATCAGTCCTTGGCCACCTACTCCGAAAACGCCGACACTCCACTTCCCTTGAATGAGTGCAAACACATCCTCAAGCAAGTGGCAGAGGGACTCAGGGCGCTTCATTACTTCAAGCTACGCGCTCATGGAGATCTGGGCTTGAAGAACATCATGGTGGAGTTGAAGCCGAGTGGCGTGCGCGACCTCCTGGATGAGGCGATTGCTCTGACGCAGGCCTCATTTGAAGTCGGCGTCGTAAGTTGCTTTGATTTATTTTGATTTGTTTGACTGCTCGATTTATTTAGATGATGCACGCTCATCCAGTGAGTGAGTCAGGCGCCCCCTCACTTGCAACTATCTTGGCCCAGATGCGAACTGCCAAGATCAATCATGTCGAAGCACATGATCAGTTCGCACTGGAGCAGAGCGACGCTCTCCCCGCCAACGCCAAGATCTCCGGGTTGGGAGGATCGTACCTCTGGAAAGTAAGTTTCTCTTCATTTTTAGTTCATCTGTAACTGATTTCTTTAGGATTGGCGATCGGCGGATGTGCCCACACCCATTGCCAGTGGATACAATTCCTTCGAAACCATCGTGGGTCAACGGGTGGGTGGCTGCTGGTCCGACATGTGGGCGTTTGCCTGCATGTCTTACGAACTTTGCACCGACGGCGACGAGCTCTTCATCCTCTGCTCAGATAGCCCTGCTGATCAGAACCAGGAGCATCTGATGCAGATGATGGAGATTCTCGGACAGCCTCCCTGCGACCGCAAGTGCTACCGCTTCTGCGACCACTACTTTGACCAGGTAAGTGCTTTCTAATCCCTATTTCTGATTGATTATCTTTTCCAGGAGGGAGATCCGCTGATGAAGCCTCGCGCTCGCTGGTCGATTGCAGCAACCGTCATCGAAGAACACGACTGGATGCTGCGCGATGCAGTTTACTTCGAACGCTTCATGCTAAGCCTCCTCGCCTACAACTCCAGGGACCTTCCGCGGATGAGTGCGAGTGACGCAAGCCGTCACCAGTTCCTTCGCCAGACTGTTCCTGGACCCATGGTGCCCGCTTAGTGCTCTTGGCCCTTTCGACGGCGTGTTACTGTATATACTGTACATATATTATTTTCAGGTTTTTACTTTATTATTATTCTTTCTTAATTTTTTTTATTAATAAAGTCGTACCAAAATTTAGCTTTCTCTGGGTTGGTTTGAACTGGTCTTTATTTCGTCATTCTGTCTGTTTGATTTGTTCTTTATATGCATATGTCTTACCTTTGTAAGCGTTGTGCCAGCTGTTGTGTTCTTACGAGCTGAGGTCTGTATCGTGGTGCTATCGATATATTCCAACGATTAATGTTATTCTTGCAGAAGAGATGGACTTCACCGCCATTGAATCTTTGCGCGAGCACATCGACGGTATCAATGGGCTCCTGCTGCAAGCGATGAAGAGCTTAACAAAATTGAGAAAAGCTTCGCTGAAATGAACGGAAATCCAACCGAAGCCAAGGACGTTGAGAGCTCATCGAAGAAGACGGAAGACGAAAGCACTGCTATAGAAATTGTAAACGACACGGACCTCATGGGCATCCTCAATGAAATCGCCAGCGATGAAAAGTTTACCGTGAAGTTGCGCAGTTATCCTGGATTCGTTGAAGCGGTCCTTGACATCTTGTAAACTATTTTGTCAATAAAGTTGATATTTTGCAGTGAAATGAATAAAGCATGTAGAGAGAACACGGATGTTTATCTGTCTTGTACGAGAACCTACTGCACGCGAAGCGGTATTTTGAAAGCGAGGACGACCTGAAACTAACGGAAAGTAATCGAAGAACAGAGCACGAAAACGAACGAACGGAACTGATCACGGAACGGAGAATCGCCGACTTGTGAAAAAATCGACTCAAGAAACGTATTGTCAGCAGGAAATTGAAAGAAAAGGAATCGAAACGACCAAATCGAAACGACCAAACCAAAAGAGTGACGCAGCCGAGGAAAGTCAGTAGAGAGAGACAACATGTCGACTGACCGCGCCGCTGACCAAAGCGCCGTTTTGAAGACGTCTCGCCAGACAAAGACTCTTCAGCTTCGACTTTCTCACGTTTCCCATTGAATGCCACGTTTCAGGCATCGGTCAACAAGTAGGTTCAATCAACCGCTCCCAAGCTCTCCTACGCCGACAACTTCCGCAAAGCTGGCGGCGCTCGCAGACGCCCGTCGCATTCTTGGCGTCCCTCGGTAACTCCAGATTATCCGCAATTCTTGATTCCTGACTTGGTAGCACAGGACTTTGAACGACATCTCTCGTAGGGCTGGCGTTAAAGGCTTTGTCGTCCCTTCCACCACCAAACGATCTCATAAATTCAGTCCGTTTGTGATGAACTCTTCGCTCATCTTCAGATGACGAGCTTTCAAGTCGAACTCGATCGTCTCATGCAAAGGCGTACCTCAACAAGATTGTCGTTGCTTCCTCGTTCTGTGAGAACTTCCCAACGATCTCCGCACGTCGCTTCTTCAGAATAGCACGATCTGCTTCGCCTGCCGACCCTAAACATACATAATTTCCTTTTCACGTGTAATTACAAAGGAGAATACTGCGTAAAGGTATAAAAGATCCGAAAAACCAGAAACTACGGAAAGCAAGGCGAGAATAATGTAATTACAGACAGACAGGGCGAGTTTGGCGTTGTCAATCTCTTTAATTTGAGCCGCTTCGTCCTGTTCTTTCTGATCCATTTTTATCAACTGCGCTGATCCGTCCCAACTGTCATTAATATCTCGCTGCTTCAATTCGGGAATAAAATCCAAATGCGATCGCGCGTCGAAGTGATCGACCAGGACTTCTGGATTCCCTTGTCACTTCCCCAACGTCGGCGACAATTCTGCAGCCTGGGCGGTCAAGGGATCGATGAAAATTTGGCATTTTCGTCCGTGCACCTGCCTGAATTGCTCGGGATCGCGACGGATGAACTCGAAGTATTGCTTCTTCCGTTCACTGCGCTTCGCCTGCGTCCACCATGTGGATCCGCACCTTCATCTCCTGCTTCCGTGCTTCATACCACATCCTCAAAGCTGCTTTTCAAGAAAACGTCCTTGAAAATTAGCTAAACTGCACTTGAACACGCGCGCGAGTCTGCAAATTGAATTTTCTGGGACGAGTTGCTGAAGAAGAAGTACATCGTCTTCGCCAGAACGACACCCGAGCAGAAGCTGATGATCGTGGAGCACTGCCAGAAGCGCGGAGAGATCGTTACCGTGACAGGCGATGGCGTGAACGACGCGCCAGCGCTGAAGCGCGCGAACATCGGCGTCGCGATGGGAATCACCGGAAGCGACGTGGCGAAACAGGCGGCCGACATCGTTCTCATGGACGACAAATTCGCGTCGATCATCCACGGAATCGAGGAAGGACGTCTTCTCTTCGACAATCTGAGGAAATCCATCGCCTACACGCTCACCCATTGCTGCGCCTGCATCTTCCCCATGCTGCTGAACTTCATCGCCGGAGTGCCGGCGCCTATGAGCTCGCTTCAGGTACTGTTAGCCACAGCTCAGCCCATTCGTTAATCACGGAAATTGCAGATGTTGAGTATGGATCTGGGAACCGATCTGCCGCCCGCCATCTCGCTCGCCTACGAGGGCGCCGAGAGCAACATCATGAAGTACCCGCCACGCAAGAAGTCCACGCGTCTCGTCTCCTTCGCGATGCTCTCCTACTCTTACCTCATCACGCCGATCATCATCTGCATCGGCTCCTTCGCCGCCTACTTCTACACGTTCTGGAAGGCCGGCGTCAATCCGCACCAACTCTTCTGGACGCAGGACAAATACTGGGATTACTCGAGCAAGCACAACTTCACAACCGACTCCGGCAGATCGCTGACGCCCAACGAACAAGTCGACCTCGCCTACCAGGCGGCCGCCGCCTGCTACATCACCACAGTCACCTCGCAGGCCTATCACATCTGGATGTGCAGGACGCGCAAGTCGAGCATCATCACTCACGGATTCCGCAACATCGCCACCTTCTTAGCGGTCGTCTCGATGGTCGTCGTCCTCTGCCTTCTCGTCTACGTCCCCGGCCTCCGCGAGGGCATGGGATCGAGTCCTCCTCCCCCTGAGGTAAGAAATCACGCACCTCTGACCCTAATGACCACTGTTCTTGCAGGTCTGGGCGTTCTCGTTCGGTGTCGCCTTGATTCTCTTGGCGTACAACGAAGGACGCAAATTCTTCATCCGCAGGTCGCCGTACAACAAGTTCGTGCGGCTGATCAAGTGGTAGATCGACAGAGGATACTCAGCATAATAAATACGTGGTTGAAGCTGTTTAAGAGAGCATCGCGGTGCTCCGTATTTCTATTGTAGTTGTCGTCGTGTACACATATCAATCTTAGTGGATAAACTTTTGTAAATATCGTTATCGCAGAGTGCATTTGGGGTTCCAGTTACTGCAATCCTGCAAGTTTAAAAATTCACCGAAATCGCGCATGTGAGCGCGAGAGTGCTTTTTTGAATTTTAAATTTTCTGGGTCCCACAGCGAAACGCCTGTGTACGGTCACATTTTAGGCCGCGCGAGTGGAAGAGCGGTCGCTGCACATTTCGTTGATTGAATTTCGAAATTTCGACATTTTCGAAAATGGAAAACTCTTCTGCAACGTTCGTTTTCAACGCTCTGCGCATTCCAGTCATCCGCAACAACACTCCTGCTTCGGCCACGTCGACTTTCCGTGGTCGTTGCCAGTTCGGCACGATTGGGCATGCACCCATCTACGAACACATGCTGTTGGGACGCCGGTAAGCGCTAATCGTGACTTTTCTCTCATTCAAATTTATTTTTTCAGCTACTTCACTCTCAAGAAGTTAGCCGTGCGCAAAAACGCTGTGTTCTGGAGATGCTGGGACACCCGTGACTGCCGCCTCGTCGCCATGAAGATCTTCGCGAACTCGGATGCCGCCTCGCAGCAAGCCAATCGCGAGATTGACGTAAGCTTTTGTTTGTATTTTTGTTAATTTCCAACTGTTTGTAGGTCTTCCTGAAGATGATGGCGAAGAAGAAGAAGAACGAGCGACTGGCGCTGATGTTGGACCACTTCAATCTCGCCGGGGACTCCTTCGCAGGTTTCGTCCGAGGATTCCAATGCGTCGTCACTGAGGTTGTTTATTCTGTTCTGCCTCTCTAATTTGTTTTTTTAGCTCTACGATCAGTCCTTGGCCACCTACTCCGAAACCGCCGACACTCCACTTCCCTTGAATGAGTGCAAACACATCCTCAAGCAAGTGGCAGAGGGACTCAGGGCGCTTCATTACTTCAAGCTACGCGCTCATGGAGATCTGGGCTTGAAGAACATCATGGTGGAGTTGAAGCCGAGTGGCGTGCGCGACCTCCTGGATGAGGCGATTGCTCTGACGCAGGCCTCATTTGAAGTCGGCGTCGTAAGTTGCTTTGATTTATTTTGATTTGTTTGACTGCTCGATTTATTTAGATGATGCACGCTCATCCAGTGAGTGAGTCAGGCGCCCCCTCACTTGCAACTATCTTGGCCCAGATGCGAACTGCCAAGATCAATCATGTCGAAGCACATGATCAGTTCGCACTGGAGCAGAGCGACGCTCTCCCCGCCAACGCCAAGATCTCCGGGTTGGGAGGATCGTACCTCTGGAAAGTAAGTTTCTCTTCATTTTTAGTTCATCTGTAACTGATTTCTTTAGGATTGGCGATCGGCGGATGTGCCCACACCCATTGCCAGTGGATACAATTCCTTCGAAACCATCGTGGGTCAACGGGTGGGTGGCTGCTGGTCCGACATGTGGGCGTTTGCCTGCATGTCTTACGAACTTTGCACCGACGGCGACGAGCTCTTCATCCTCTGCTCAGATAGCCCTGCTGATCAGAACCAGGAGCATCTGATGCAGATGATGGAGATTCTCGGACAGCCTCCCTGCGACCGCAAGTGCTACCGCTTCTGCGACCACTACTTTGACCAGGTAAGTGCTTTCTAATCCCTATTTCTGATTGATTATCTTTTCCAGGAGGGAGATCCGCTGATGAAGCCTCGCGCTCGCTGGTCGATTGCAGCAACCGTCATCGAAGAACACGACTGGATGCTGCGCGATGCAGTTTACTTCGAACGCTTCATGCTAAGCCTCCTCGCCTACAACTCCAGGGACCTTCCGCGGATGAGTGCGAGTGACGCAAGCCGTCACCAGTTCCTTCGCCAGACTGTTCCTGGACCCATGGTGCCCGCTTAGTGCTCTTGGCCCTTTCGACGGCGTGTTACTGTATATACTGTACATATATTATTTTCAGGTTTTTACTTTATTATTATTCTTTCTTAATTTTTTTTATTAATAAAGTCGTACCAAAATTTAGCTTTCTCTGGGTTGGTTTGAACTGGTCTTTATTTCGTCATTCTGTCTGTTTTGATTTTTCCATTTTCATATTTCATAAAAATGTGCCATATTGTTTCCTTCCTGTTGGTTACGTTGCGTATTCGTTTATAAATTTCTCAACTCTGAATTTGTTTCTTTTATGCTTTCTTACCTTTGTAAGCGTGGCAGCGTTGTGTTCAGCTAGTCTGTATTGTGGTGCTATCGATATATTCCAACGATTAATGTTATTCTTGCAGAAGAGATGGACTTCACCGCCATTGAATCTTTGCGCGAGCACATCGACGGTATCAATGGGCTACCTGCTGCAAGCGATGAAGAAGCTTAACAAAATTGAGAAAAGCTTCGCTGAAATGAACGGAAATCCAACCGAAGCCAAGGACGTTGAGAGCTCATCGAAGAAGACGGAAGACGAAAGCACTGCTATAGAAATTGTAAACGACACGGACCTCATGGGCATCCTCAATGAAATCGCCAGCGATGAAAAGTTTACCGTGAAGTTGCGCAGTTATCCTGGATTCGTTGAAGCGGTCCTTGACATCTTGTAAACTATTTTGTCAATAAAGTTGATATTTTGCAGTGAAATGAATAAAGCATGTAGAGAGAACACGGATGTTTATCTGTCTTGTACGAGAACCTACTGCACGCGAAGCGGTATTTTGAAAGCGAGGACGACCTGAAACTAACGGAAAGTAATCGAAGAACAGAGCACGAAAACGAACGAACGGAACTGATCACGGAACGGAGAATCGCCGACTTGTGAAAAAATCGACTCAAGAAACGTATTGTCAGCAGGAAATTGAATGAAAAGGAATCGAAACGACCAAACCACGAAGCCTCTCACTCTCTGAGGTGCCACTCCGAGATGCAAAGCAGCGAGCGACTCAACAAAGAGAGCGATGAATTGACCGGTCACAGGAACTCAATGAGGCCTGAAAGATTAAAGATATGACGTCCACGGTGCTCACTACTTAAACAACGCTCTCAGAGCTTATCGGCACAGACGCCGGACTGCTTGATTTATGGGGTATGTGGTATTGCTGTACGGTGTGATAAGTCGTTTGTTTAGGTATTACGGTAGGAACGATGTTTTGACGAAATCCTGCCGGAATGAGTCTGACGGTACCAGCGTTATGATCTCTTCGGGATCAACGACCGCTTCTGGTCACTTGGTGGAAAGCGTGCAGATGTCGCTATAGGTGAGCTGAACATTCCTTTAAACTCCAATTTTCGCTGGTAAAATGATTATCCTCTCTATCTTGAGACGACAATGAGCATAGCAAACTGTTATATCAGTCGCAGATCGATTTTTCACGCACTGTTTGCTTTGTGTAATCCCGTCAACTTTGCAATTCTGACAATCCGGATTTACAACTTTTTCTGTGTGCAATGGCGATCGCTTTCCGCCCCAAACAAACATCCGAGACGCTGGCGTATCAAAGTTGAATTGCAATTCAACGATGAAACAGCGAAGGTTGAATTGCGAGGATTCTGGTGACAGTGATGCCGGCTAGCGTCATACTGCTGACCTTGCAGTGGATTGACACAAATCCAGGCAGCATTGCAGTCGACAATCCACTGTCTTCGCCTCAATTCACCTCGAATGTTTGAACTGTTCGGACAATGACACCCATCATAGCCAAGGATCGCATCTAAAAATAGGGGCTAACCGATACAGCCGCCCAAGAATTTCCGCTCGCTGGGCGGCATTCACCTCCGACGCGAAAGCTCACTTGTCCCTTCTCTTATCGCAATTGTTCAAAAGTGAACATTGAGAACATAAAAATTGATAAATCGAAAAGCAGAAAGGGGACCGCAGAAATTCTTGGGCGGCTGTATCGGTTAGCCCCTATTTTTAGATGCGATCCTTGGCTATGATGGGTGTCATTGTCCGAACAGTTCAAACATTCGAGGTGAATTGAGGCGAAGACAGTGGATTGTCGACTGCAATGCTGCCTGGATTTGTGTCAATCCACTGCAAGGTCAGCAGTATGACGCTAGCCGGCATCACTGTCACCAGAATCCTCGCAATTCAACCTTCGCTGTTTCATCGTTGAATTGCAATTCAACTTTGATACGCCAGCGTCTCGGATGTTTGTTTGGGGCGGAAAGCGATCGCCATTGCACACAGAAAAAGTTGTAAATCCGGATTGTCAGAATTGCAAAGTTGACGGGATTACACAAAGCAAACAGTGCGTGAAAAATCGATCTGCGACTGATATAACAGTTTGCTATGCTCATTGTCGTCTCAAGATAGAGAGGATAATCATTTTACCAGCGAAAATTGGAGTTTAAAGGAATGTTCAGCTCACCTATAGCGACATCTGCACGCTTTCCACCAAGTGACCAGAAGCGGTCGTTGATCCCGAAGAGATCATAACGCTGGTACCGTCAGACTCATTCCGGCAGGATTTCGTCAAAACATCGTTCCTACCGTAATACCTAAACAAACGACTTATCACACCGTACAGCAATACCACATACCCCATAAATCAAGCAGCCGGCGTCTGTGCCGATAAGCTCTGAGAGCGTTGTTTAAGTAGTGAGCACCGTGGACGTCATATCTTTAATCTTTCAGGCCTCATTGAGTTCCTGTGACCGGTCAATTCATCGCTCTCTTTGTTGAGTCGCTCGCTGCTTTTGCATCTCGGAGTGGCACCTCAGAGAGTGAGAGGCTTCGTGGTTTGGTCGTTTCGATTCCTTTTCATTCAATTTCCTGCTGACAATACGTTTCTTGAGTCGATTTTTTCACAAGTCGGCGATTCTCCGTTCCGTGATCAGTTCCGTTCGTTCGTTTTCGTGCTCTGTTCTTCGATTACTTCCGTTAGTTTCAGGTCGTCCTCGCTTTCAAAATACCGCTTCGCGTGCAGTAGGTTCTCGTACAAGACAGATAACATCCGTGTTCTCTCTACATGCTTTATTCATTTCACTGCAAATATCAACTTTATTGACAAAATAGTTTACAAGATGTCAAGGACCGCTTCAACGAATCCAGGATAACTGCGCAACTTCACGGTAAACTTTTCATCGCTGGCGATTTCATTGAGGATGCCCATGAGGTCCGTGTCGTTTACAATTTCTATAGGCAGTGCTTTCGTCTTCCGTCTTCTTCGATGAGCTCTCAACGTCCTTGGCTTCGGTTGGATTTCCGTTCATTTCAGCGAAGCTTTTCTCAATTTTGTTAAGCTTCTTCATCGCTTGCAGCAGGAGCCCATTGATACCGTCGATGTGCTCGCGCAAAGATT
>MQUG01003532.1:0-13392 GCA_007213375.1 Steinernema feltiae
TTGGGGCGAAGACGCGGAGGAATTCCGCCCTGACCGGTGGAACGCCAAGACAAGTCACCCAGCCGCTTGGCTTGGTTTTTGGACTCGGACCTCGAATGGTTGGAAGCTTAATTTGTGATTTAACGCGAGATTCTGATTTGCAGTGCGTTGGAACGCGACTCGCCAACATGGTCGTTCGCGTGGCGCTCGTGAAGATCTTTACAAATTTCGAAATTGTTGCTTCTGCGAGCATCGACGACGATTTCGGGCTTTTTGGAGGTTCGGGACTGATGCCAGCAGCTGTTCTCGTTCAACTGAAGCTCCGAAATTGAGATCTCTGAAGAAACGGTTCGCTTTTGGGCTCCCCGTTGCCTATTAGTTCTATTGCGAATAATCTAAGCTCAATAATGCCGAAAATCAACTTTTTTAAGACAGATTTCATAGGTTTTGTGGATCCCGCATCGGTAGGATTGACGATTCGATTGACGCAAAATACGCGGCCGGTCTCATCCGCTCAAGTTTGATCTGCGGAAAAAAAGATTTGATCAGAAACGTACCATTCTCTTCTTTCCGACGGAAATCTCATCTCCCCCACGGATGCTCACTCTGTGCGCTGAGCACAACGACGACCTCTTCCCTCGTCGCATTCTGCGAATGCCGGAATCCAAGTTATTTATTTGCCGAATAAACGATTTTCACTTTAAATCAACAGAAACGCTTCTCTGGTCAGTAAACCGCCGCGTCATTGCCTAAACGCGTCGGATTTGATCATTTCAAGGCACAAGAGGGGGAGGCTCATAAATATAGAGAAGGACAAGTGAGTTGGGCGACCCGGCGAAGGTAGTGGATCAACGAATGGCAACTGAAGTGCACGCGGATTCCCGGATCAATTCTTCTATTTTCCTTCATCAAACAATCGGAAAAAACTTGTTTTTCTGCGTTAATCATCTGTTTATGACATAAATAACGAATTTTTCGTCATAAAAACAGTCGCGATAGGAACGAACTTCCTCGCCATTTCTCGTTCTGAGAAGCAAACAGGGATAAACCCTTCCCAATGGTATCCTCAGATCGAGCTTTGTTCGCTCTGCGCTGTTATCTCACGTTCCGTTCTTCTCGACTCCACAGCGTCGCCGGAGCAGATTAGAATAATGTTGTGTGTGTGAAATATGAGATTTATGCATTTTTCATTGTTTTTCAAAGTCACCGCCAGGCGAGACTCATAAATATTTGAAGCGTTCGTTCTAACACCTCGGCGTTCGAATCTTTCCTCATAAAAACATGTTGTTTCGTGTGTTTCTGTGCTGCTGCTTGCTGCTCACAGCGGTCGGATCGTCCAGCATGCTCCTCTCGCAGCTATTCACCCGAGAACGCGTCTCGAAACACGCGGAAAGCGCCGAAGTTCAGCCGGCGGAAGCGGAAAATCAAGTTATGGCCGCGTTCATCAAGTGTCTTCTGTGGAAGAACAGACCGAAGAGATGCGTGGAAAGTTTCAGTGATTGAATGTTGCGCGGAGATTCTGTGGAATTGTAATTTCATAACCAATAAAAGAGTTTAGTACATGAAAAGTCAGGAAAATGATGTTGATTATGGCCGGATTCAAACTGACAACCTTCGGCGTGTAAAGCAACCGTGATAACCACTGCGCTATCCGACCATCTAGAATAGGAGAGCAGGATTGTATATAAATCACTTGTTACGCTTTTCAGTTGCGAGATCTGGCGTTGCTGTCGTTACTCATTCACTTCATGGCTTTTCGTGTCGCGAGTGAAAAGAGTCATTAGCACCAAAAATCACAAAAAGCTTCGCACTCATTATCAAATCAAGCAAGGTCTCGAAGCGAAAGTAGTTTTCCAAGCGCATTTACTGCGCTGACACTACGGATTTCGGGTTCCCCAGACGTCTACTCGCCCACAGCTCGTACTTCACTCCAATCCATCAGTCAACTCGCGACTGGTCGCCTCGTTCCGCGATCGAACATCCAATGTTTCCTAGTTACGATGATCCATCGAAGCCATCGACTCTTCTGTGTCTTCTCGCGACCATTTCGCTTCTCATCGCGTCTTTTGCAGTGTTCTGCTCCAAGAAACCTCCGAAATCGAAAAGTCAGCGCAGGAAAGAACAGAGTGCGCGCAAGGTGAGCCGATATTCGCGGTGTGTGGTCTAATAGAAGCATTCCAGGCGCGTCACTCACCTTCTGGCACGCCGATTGCGCTCTTTGCCGGCAACGGACCCTCTTCAGGGGCGGTGGAGCATCGGAGTCGCGAGCGAATCGAAGAAGAATGTCAGATGGAGATGTCGGCGCCGAGGGAGAAGCCGAAAGTGGAGCACACGCAGGATCTAACCCTGAATCAGGGTCATTCGACCGAGGGAACCTACCCGACGACCATCGACAGCTGGGACGACAACTCGATGACTAATATCACACTGGGAAATGCGGAAGTGAGCCGCTTTTGCAATTTTGTGACTGTGAAGCATTGATTTCAGCAATCTGCGCTCACGTGCAAATCGAATTCAATTCTTCCCGGTATCACAGCGCCGACGCAGAAGGACGCTGTCGCGCCACCGAAGGAAGCAACGGTGAAGCGGAAGGCGGCCGACCGACTCGAGAAGACGCCGGTAGAGTCCGCGTTGCAAGTTGATTCGACCGTTCCCTCGAATTTGTGATTATTTGATTGTTTGCTTGTCATAAATAACCGCTTTCGGGGTGACAATCGAAAATTGAGCGGATTCGCTTGACTGCAACGTTGCTCAATGACAGAAATAGGCCATTTCGTCATGACAGAGCGCAATGCACCGCCGCATCATCGCCTAAACGCGTCGGATTCCGTCGTTTGCGACGTTGCGACTTTGAAAATCGAACTTCCGCCGGTTTACAACTCGATTCGTCTGCGGAGAGTCGACGCGAGAGTACAAACGCCGCTTTACACTCCTCTGTTTGTCCCGAAGGCCAATTCGTAAGAGTAGAAGCGTTCCTGATCAAGAAAGCGGCGATTTGGGCACTGAAAATGAGTTTTGTTTGTCCCAAAGTGTGACGGTCGGCGGTGTTAGTCAGAGAAGGACGCCTCAGGAGACGTCAGAACTAATATGAAAACCAAATATTAACATTTCAAAAAGCGAAACTCTTTCCACCGCGCCTCCTTCCATCTCGCGGCCATAAAAGTGTTTCGTTTGCCATGCGGAGCGCCCTAAACCCACTCATACATTCGCATTTCGCTTGCGATGTTGGCTACGGTGCTCGTCGTTCTTGCCTTCCTCCCTGCTGCCTTCGCTCAGCAGAACCAAATCCAAGGAGAACTCCCGTTTTTCATCTTCGCAAGCGACCAAGTCACGAGCATCAAGTTTAACAAGTTCGATCTGCCATGCGTCTTCATTGCCACGACTGCGAGCGTCGCCGACTTGACGAAGATCGAATTCACTCAAAGAAGCCTCAGCTCACCCACTCCCGTCAAGTACAATCTGGCGGCAAGAATGAATCCGCCCTTCGGCTCCCTGTGCCTCGACAACGAGTATCTCGACATCTCCTACGGCGATCTCTTCGCTACGACGACGACTGCTGCCACGTCGACTACGGCGTCGACTGCTGCCACGTCTACTACGGCGTCGACTGCTGCCACGTCGACTACGAAGTCGACTGCTGCCAAGTTGATTACGATTACGGCGCCGACCGCTGCAACTAAACGCGATACGATCTTGTATTTCACGTCCAAAAACAAGACGAACGGTAACTTTTGGCTTCTGTGCGAGCTCTTTCAATCCGAGTCTTCAGGGATGTGCTCGCAGGGTTTCTATCACGGAAACGTATTCACCTCGCTTACAGGAGCGGCGAACGTGGGAGCGAGTGTCGACTGCCCCGCCGTGGTTCTCACACCGACAAACGTGAAAAAGTCTGTTTGCCCGAAGGTCCGGATGAACATCGCGGCCAATACGGTAGGTTGCAGGCTTCTAACTGGAGAAGCCTGATTTTCACGTCATCTTGGTTTTAATTGATGATTTCGATCGAAAATCGGCGAGTCGGAAGAATTAGAATGATCGTGATTCGTCGGTTGCAACTCTAAATCATCAATTTCAGGTCCCAAAATCCGGAATTACCATTTCAACGCCCAGGTGGGCAGGAAGGCAGCCTCAGCAGGAACCGCAGACGCTCTTCAGCATCGAGTAAGCAGGCGTTTCGTTTCGATTCAACCGTAATCTTCTTTTCAGCTCAAGCAACATTGCCAACTATGACAACGAGGTCTTCATCCAGTCGGTCGTCATTATTTCCACCTCTGAAAAGACCTACGTTGACAATATCTTGAAAATCAGCTCTGGTATCCACGAAAACCGTAATTCTCAGTTAAAGTAGCCAACATTTCAGAAGAAGATACAACTTTCCCATCTCCGCAATGCGGAATTCCTCGCGAAATCGACGGAAGCAAGGTTATCAGCGGCGTGATCCAGAGTGGCGGTTCTGAGGGCGCGGAATTCCAATACCAACTCAAAATCGCCCACAAGACTCTTCAAGACCTGCCGAAGATTGAGTTTTTCAACAAAGTCGTCGATTCGCAAGCGACTTTTCAGTTGAAATTGACGTTTTCCGATGATGCCACCAAAATCGAGTGAGCTCTCCTCCTGGTGTGACGGTTACTCTATGTCGTTTTTAGGACTTACACCCACTTTGATAGAATCGTGATCAGCGATGTTACCATGGCGGAAGTCTCTTACATCTGTAAAGCAGAAGACAGCTGCGCCCAGTTGTCCCTGATGTTCAGAACCTTCTTCGAGGCACCCACCACTAGTACTGTTACGACTACTGTTACAGCAACGACACTGACAACTACGCTTCCTAGCTCAACTAAGAAACCCAAGGGAGCCTACGGTAATGTATTAAGTGTGCTCTGTGTCGCTTTGTCTGTGATTATGATACTGGTTTAAAATAAATGTATAGCTCTGTTGGTAATTCCAATGAAGATATCAAAGAGAAATAACGCTGTAGGCAAAATCAGAATGTATGAGTGGGTTTAGGGCGCTCCGCAGGGCAAACGAAACACTTTTATGGCCGCGAGATGGAAGGAGGCGCGGTGGAAAGAGTTTCGCTTTTTGAAATGTTAATATTTGGTTTTCATATTAGTTCTGACGTCTCCTGAGGCGTCCTTCTCTGACTAACACCGCCGACTGTCACACTTTGGGACAAACAAAACTCATTTTCAGTGCCCAAATCGCCGCTTTCTTGATCAGGAACGCTTCTACTCTTACGAATCGGCCTTCGGGACAAACAGAGGAGCGTAAAGCGGCGTTTGTACTCTCGCGTCGACTCTCCGCAGACGAATCGAGTTGTAAACCGGCGGAAGTTCGATTTTCAAAGTCGCAAACGACGAATCAGACGCGTTTAGGCAATGACGCGGCGGTTTACTGACCAGAGAAGCGTTTCTGTTGATTTAAAGTGAAAATCGTTTATTCGGCAAATAAATAACTTGGATTCCGGCATTCGCAGAATGCGACGAGGGAAGAGGTCGTCGTTGTGCTCAGCGCACAGAGTGAGCATCCGTGGGGAGATGAGATTTCAGTCGGAAAGTGCGGTGCGTGTGGTCGCGGCCGAAAGGCGGCCCGCGGGTCGTGGTGAGGAGTGCGGTAGGACGCTCAGTACTGGAGAGGCTTGAACATGGGGCACTTGGAGTACCAGCGCTGGCACGTGGAGGCGAGTTCGGCGTTGGCGGGCGGGTTGCACATCGCGTGCACCGAGGGATGCGTGTTGGCGCATTTGCACTCGGTGGTGCAGTGCGGCGCCGTGCACTCCGCTGTGCAGGTAGCGACCATCGCGGGCGTCAGCTTCGGCGACGCCAGCGGCTTCAGCGGGAGCAGCGGCTTCAGCACCACCAGCGGCGCCTCGTCCTTGTCCTGAGGGAGCGGGGAGTCGAACGCCAGGCCCGCGGAGTTGCGGCGCTTCCCGGGGAGCGGCGGCGGGATGACGAGCGGCGCGGCGACTTCTTGTTGCACGGAGTTGTGCGGCGCGGAGGCGCCGGCGAGCTCGGGACAGTACTCCTCGAAGCTGGGACAGAACTTGGCCAGCTTGGCGCCGAGCGCGCCGTCGTGGTGGGCGCCGGAGCGGCAGAAGTGGCCGTAGTGGTCGCGGTGGCGCGCGCAGTAGCGGTCGAGTTGGAGGTCGTCGTAGGAGACCTTCGGGAACGAACGCATCGAGCGCGTGTCCTCGTCCAGCGGCGCGTCCTTCGCCCGGACTCCGGCGCCGCCGCACATCTCGAGCGCCGGATTCCTTCCGCAGACCACCGATATCAGGTGATTCATCGGCGAGGCTGAGGCGAGGAAGGGAGGATCTGCGGCGAAAACGGCGAAAGCGAGGCAGAGAAGAAAGGATTTGATCATTTCGAGTTCGTTTGGAGGATCGCAAAGCCGATCTGCGTTCCTGACTGATTTCCCAGAGCGCCGCGATCGCTTTTATGCCCGCGCGATCAACTCCTCCCAGCGGACTTTGCTATTTTCGATTGATTTAGATTGTTATGATTGATGGCTTCATCACAGAATGTGCGAGAAAATCAGCTGAACGAACGTCTAAGATCACGTATTGTACTTTCACTGGGAGCGTGAAATGTTTTCGTCTGTCTGAAGACTTCAAAGTTGGGAACGACGTAATCTTTCTGGTCTATGAGAGGCAACGTCATGTGGTATCGCTTTTGAATGGAATGATTACATAAAACAAACTGCATTCTTGCCACCATTGCTGCGGCACGTCTTCTGTGCCTATAAGCGCCTCCATTGCTATATAATCCGCTGCAAGAATGGATGAACATCCGTCTCTCCATAGCCTCACCAGGTCTATCAGAATACGCATTCAGATAATCAATATTCTCCGTAAAGAGTTCAGGCGCCTTTTTAAAATTCTGCCCATCACAAAATTGATAGTGAAAGTGCACTAAATCCATCATTTCAGCGCCTTCAGTCACCAAAATCCATCATAACTCGATTGACGTGTTTCCTTGTCGGGCACGATGGTTCTCGCCCCAAATTTAGCCGCTGGAGTGACCTTTCAAAATAATATCATCAATTGGTGAACGCAATCCATCAAATTCACGCGCGATCTTGGTTTCAACCAATGGGAAACGCTTCTGGATGATCGAGTGCGTCGCAAATGAGCGCACGGAGTTTGTGCTCTGTGACTGGGCTCTTCGTTTGGTTGGCGTGTTGATATCGGCACCAGAAAGCATCGTGCGGTTGGAAAATCGGAAAACAGCTTCCAATGACAAGCGGGTGATTGCCATCGTCGTGTGAGGAGGCTGATCGACGCAAACAAACTGAAACGATGACAAAATTAGTTCAAAATGAATCGAAGAAAGCGCTCTCGATGCGAAAAATCTCGTTTATGGCAATTTATGGCTCAAATCCGAGAAAAACAGATCCGCAAATGTTTCAATGAAAAATTGCAATTTGTTGATGCAGCGAGGCTCTACAGGCAAATGCTTACGCTTTCTGTCACAAACAGACGAAGAAACTGCCGGAGCACCGAATCAGAACATCGCCCGATTTAGTTCTGTCGACTTCCGGTGACAATTTTTCTGGCTGTAATTGTCCCAAAACACGCGGACTTTGAGCAAACCCTCAGTTCTTAAAAAATTGCGTAGATTTCTCGTTTACGAGCAGACATAAACACTTTATCGTCCCTCTGTCACAACTTCGCTGATTCCTCTTTTCATTTCACGTTTTTGGACGACGCAGGTCGTTCCGCCATCAATCATAACACCCCATAATCGAGTTTCAACTGCGAATGACAAAAATAGCGAAGTCCGATGGGAGGAGTTAATCGCGCAGGCATAAAAGCGATCGCGGCGCTCTGAGAAATCAGTCAGGAACGCAGATCGGCTTTGCGATCCTCCAAACGAACTCGAAATGATCAAATCCTTTCTTCTCTGCCTCGCTTTCGCCGTTTTCGCCGCAGATCCTCCCTTCCTCGCCTCAGCCTCGCCGATGAATCACCTGATATCGGTGGTCTGCGGAAGGAATCCGGCGCTCGAGATGTGCGGCGGCGCCGGAGTCCGGGCGAAGGACGCGCCGCTGGACGAGGACACGCGCTCGATGCGTTCGTTCCCGAAGGTCTCCTACGACGACCTCCAACTCGACCGCTACTGCGCGCGCCACCGCGACCACTACGGCCACTTCTGCCGCTCCGGCGCCCACCACGACGGCGCGCTCGGCGCCAAGCTGGCCAAGTTCTGTCCCAGCTTCGAGGAGTACTGTCCCGAGCTCGCCGGCGCCTCCGCGCCGCACAACTCCGTGCAACAAGAAGTCGCCGCGCCGCTCGTCATCCCGCCGCCGCTCCCCGGGAAGCGCCGCAACTCCGCGGGCCTGGCGTTCGACTCCCCGCTCCCTCAGGACAAGGACGAGGCGCCGCTGGTGGTGCTGAAGCCGCTGCTCCCGCTGAAGCCGCTGGCGTCGCCGAAGCTGACGCCCGCGATGGTCGCTACCTGCACAGCGGAGTGCACGGCGCCGCACTGCACCACCGAGTGCAAATGCGCCAACACGCATCCCTCGGTGCACGCGATGTGCAACCCGCCCGCCAACGCCGAACTCGCCTCCACGTGCCAGCGCTGGTACTCCAAGTGCCCCATGTTCAAGCCTCTCCAGTACTGAGCGTCCTACCGCACTCCTCACCACGACCCGCGGGCCGCCTTTCGGCCGCGACCACACGCACCGCACTTTCCGACTGAAATCTCATCTCCCCACGGATGCTCACTCTGTGCGCTGAGCACAACGACGACCTCTTCCCTCGTCGCATTCTGCGAATGCCGGAATCCAAGTTATTTATTTGCCGAATAAACGATTTTCACTTTAAATCAACAGAAACGCTTCTCTGGTCAGTAAACCGCCGCGTCATTGCCTAAACGCGTCTGATTCGTCGTTTGCGACTTTGAAAATCGAACTTCCGCCGGTTTACAACTCGATTCGTCTGCGGAGAGTCGACGCGAGAGTACAAACGCCGCTTTACACTCCTCTGTTTGTCCCGAAGGCCAATTCGTAAGAGTAGAAGCGTTCCTGTTCGAGAAGGCGAGGATTTGGGCGCTGAAAATGAGTTTTGTTTGTCCCAAAGTGTGACGTCGGCGGTGTTAGTCAGAGAAGGACGCCTCAGGAGACCTCAGAACTAATATGAAAACCAAATATTAACATTTCAAAAAGCGAAACTCTTTCCACCGCGCCTCCTTCCATCTCGCGGCCATAAAAGTGTTTCGTTTGCCATGCGGAGCGCCCTAAACCCACTCATACATTCGCATTTCGCTTGCGATGTTGGCTACGGTGCTCGTCCTCCTTGCCTTCACTTTGATGCTCAATTGCCCTGTCATTTGCCCTTCGACGACGAGGAGTGCGTCCAGTGGGATTCATATCGATGAAAGAGAATTTCTGTTCGTCGCTATTCGCTTCTTCGGAGCACGAGTAGCCTTTCGCGTTAGACCCTCCTTTTCATCTGAAAATCAAAGATAACATTTTTGGAGAGAATTGAAAACATACCTTCAGTAGGCAACTTCGAGTGATCAACGGGAGTGTACTTTTCGTACAAAATCGGGTGGATATCGGGAATTAGAATGTAGGCATCGAAATCGGTGTCCGAAGCAAACGTGGCAGCGTCATCGGGAGGAAGCTCCTCGCTGTTCTTCATGTTGCGGCTGTCGCATGAGAGAATGCTCGTCGGGATCTCCTTCGCCTTCTTCCTTTTACTCCACTTACTCTCATCTTTGCTTCTCGTCTTCCTTACTTCCTTGCGGGCATTCCGCGATCGATTTACCGCAGTCGAATGGCTTTACAGCGCATGGAGACACGGGAGCGTATCTTTAAATAACACAGAAAATGCATCAATTCCGCCAAAATATTTGTTCAACTTACTCAAAAACCGACGCGGTAATCATTGGCAGTTTTCGTGGGCGTTGTGACGGAGGTTACGCTCGACTGCTCGGTAGTCGACATAATAGATGTCACGCTTCCCTCCTTCGCATGCTGAAAGCACGCTTACCATGAATAACGATTAAAAAAGACGACCTACCAGTTGGCGCCGTCGATGGAACCACAGAAGCAGAGTAGTTCCCAATTAAAAACAACAATATCAAGACCTGAATACAGGTGATCGTTGCGTCGATGAGAACGTGCAAAACACAATACAGACAGCTGCTTCCTTCGCTCGCTACGTGCGATTCGACAGAGCGCGGCGAGTGCCAACTCATTCGCGTCTGACCGATCGGACGCCGGACGCTTTGCGCGAATAAAAGGCGAGCGTCGCGCACTGAGAGTCAAGCAGCAGCAGCAGCAATGGCTCAATCCATCCCTCCAGGAGACATCACCACCCAGCCCGGCACGAAGATCGTCTTCAACGCCCCCTACGATGACAAGCACACCTACCACATCAAGATCATCAACGCCGGCGGCCGCCGCATCGGATGGGCCATCAAGACCACCAACATGAAGCGTCTCGGAGTCGACCCTCCCTGCGGAGTTCTGGACCCCAAGGAAGCCGTGCTGATGGCCGTCTCGTGCGACTCGTTCGTCTTCGGGCAGGAGGACACCAACAACGACCGCATCACCATCGAATGGACCAACACCCCCGACGGTGCCGCCAAGCAGTTCCGCCGCGAATGGTTCCAGGGAGACGGCATGGTCCGCCGCAAGAACCTTCCCATCGAGTACAACCCTTGATTTGTGTGTGTGTGTGTGTGTGATGTAAGATAATAAAATGTGTTTGAATTTCTTGTTTTTTTTTGTTCTCCTTTCGTTTCGAATTGTGATCCTTCAACTGTTGGTCTTAATGCCTCTTCATCGTCGTTCGATCGTCGAAGGCATCGAGAGTCCTTCCGACATCGTCGGACACAAGGCAGTGTGGCGCGGAAGGCGTTCATCGACTTTGAGATCGAGCAGGAGGAGCACGCGACAGTCCGCGAGCTCTACGGGACGCTGCTGCAGCGCAGCAACCACGTCAAACTGGATCAGCCTGACGGAGTTTGAAATCGGCCTAAAGGACACAGAGAGCCGTGTTCTTCCGAGCGCATGAAGCACTGCAGGGCGGAGAGGACCGGGAATTGCTTCTGGAAGTGTGGAACGAATTCGAGACGCGCAATGGAGACGATCAGGCGTGTGCGACGGTGCGCGCGTTGCTCGATCAAGCGAGAAATATGATCCGCCACCAACTTAAACCAATTCTAAACACACAGACGTTTTTATCTCGAAGTACAACGAAGGCGCGGAGATGAGAGATGATGAGGATTCACAAATTCCGCTTTACGGTGATCGCGGTTGAAACACTGACTCGGAACTGCTCAGGTTTCCATTGAATGCTCCCTGTTCCCACTGGAGAATTATTGAGAACAGCAGAAATCAAATTTAATCAAACGAAATGCCGCGTTCCAAGGGAAATCTCCCTCAGCAATGTAGAAAGTGATCATTTACGCAAAACCGAAAAGGCACAAACGCAAGGCAACGCATTTCAATTCAAATTTTATTCCGTATAAAACAAATACAAGACTAAAATCAAATGAAAAAAATTCCAAAAATAGAAACGGACAGTGTCTTCTTTCTAGCACGACATCTTCACCTGTCGGCGGTCCATCTTCAGGTCCAGAAAAAACTCGACGATGCTGGTGTCGACATCGTGCTTGTTTAGCCAATCGAAGCGCTTGCGCAGCCATCCAAAGTCGGTGGTCGAGGAGACCGGAAAGGCGCCCTTGAGGCGTTCGTCTTCGTAGTGGTCCATCAACTGCTTCAGGAGCTTCCACTCGGTCCCAGCGTTGGTGCGTTCATCAGTTTCCGATTGGCCCACAGGAGCTGACGTCAGATAATCCGTGTACGCGTGGTTCATCGTGCAGCAGCTCCGTCCGTAAAACATGTGGACAAGAGAGAGGCAGATGTTCAGGAAACCACCTTCGACATCCATAGCGGATAAAAGGCGACGTTCAGCAGCACGCAAGTCTTCAGGCCGCAATTCACGGACGGACACTTTCTTATCAGTTTGCGCATGATACTTCCAATCGCAGCCACAACCACGGCACATGTTCAATCGCGTGCGCACCTGAGCCGCGCAATCCTCGACGGTTTTGTGCTGACAACGGTTGTGACACTCCGCCGCATAAACGCGAGCAACGCCGCCGCCGCCAACGATCGGATAAACTTTGGTGCATTTACGACTAGTGCAAATCAAATGAGGCGTTACAGTCTCTTCTGAAGCATCAAAAAGCTTGGCGGACGCGCACGGCCTCATCTTTTCAAAAACGCTGCGAGCAGTTCGCCTTTTGTGGCGCGCGGAGCGATAATGCGAAACAAACTCACGAAGGAGACGATGGGCGGTAAAGTTGCGATGGACATCCTTGGAATCCATAGGCTTCAGTTGCGCGATTTCGTCCAGAAACTCCTTCGTCATGGCGCAAGACATGTCCCAATTCCGGATACATTTGGCGGAAGCAACGTGGGTCAAAGCCAGGTGTTCGAGCAGCTCGTTGTCCATGAAATGCTCCATGTTGACCTTGAAGTGCGAGTCCAGATAACCTTTTGCGCGGTACTCGGTCAGCAGTTCGTTCAGGCAGATGACGCCGTTTCCGGGCAGAAATCCAGTGGAGGCGGACTTGGTGAAACAGAAGAACACGTTGTTCATCGCCGAAGGAGGGAGAACAGTGAGCAAATCCACAAAGCAGAAGCGGAAAGCATCGCTAAGCTGCTGACTGCCGGCTTCGATGAGGAAACAGATTGCGTTGACGTGGTCGAACGAAGCAAACACCTGGAGCAGCTGATCCATGTTTCGGCGATCCTTCAAAGGTCCGAACGATGTAGAAACGCTGGGTCCATCGACAAAGTGGTAGACATGGCCATTTCGTTGGAAAGCGTAGGACCGCGGCTTGTAACGAATCTTCGAAGTTTCATAGTCAACGAGAAGCTTCCTATTTCCTCGGTCCATGACAGTCTTGTAGGGTGTGAACAGTTTCTTCCTGTTGAGTGCATCATCGAAGGATCTGCGACCGAGGTAGTTCAGAATTGAGTTGATCCATGTCGACTTTCCAACTCCGCTTTCGCCCAGGAGAATCACGTTGACATCGGCCATCTTTTTCACAACGAGGTTCGCATGAGGAGGAATCTATAAAAAAAGATAAAATAAACAAGAACGATTAATTGATAAATTACCATCCGAAAAGGAAAATGTCCGCTGGCAGACGAGCTGTTGTTGGAACGCGAGTCATTTACATCGACGGGTAAGGTCGGCTTCTGCTTCCAGGAAACGTTCTTGTCACTCATGATTGACTTGAGAGACTCCTTCGTTGCAGTCTTCGACTTCGATGATTCCCAAAAAGAAGAATTTCCGTCGTTGACATCCTGAAATAAAATTAAATGATGCAACGATTGAGTTTAACTTTCAAGCTTACCTTCCAGGAAACGTTCTTGTCACTCATGATTGACTTA